>VKOC01014850.1:0-45684 GCA_009364415.1 Spea multiplicata
TATATATATATTATTAATATTGCTATTTATTTTTTTTGTCCTATTTTGGTGTTTTACTTACTTTAAATAAAAGTGTTAGATTTGTTTTATGGTGTGGGGGGGTCATATTCGGTTTCGGCCAGGTAAATGCTGCATTTTCCGTTTCTTTCCAGAATTTGTTTCAGGGCATCCCTAAGCCAGACAATGAAGTGGTAGGCCTACACCACATCAATGTTTGGCTTAGTATATAATGATAGGAGTTATGCTGAACTATTGTCAATGCCTGGCTCAGTGTATAGTGATAGGGATTACGCTGTACCACTGTCAATGTCTGCCTCAGTATATAGTGATAAGTATTATGCTGTACCACCGTCAATGTATATAATAATAACAGTAATGCTGTACCACCTTCAGTGTCTGCGCCGGTATATAACGGTAGAAGCTATGCAGTTTTAAAGTGTGTGTGGGGGGGTTGCCACATACAGGATCCGCCCCAGGTGCCAAATACTCTAGGTACGCCCCTGCTTACAACACATGATACTTTTCCATTCTCTTGAAGTCTCCTACTATGTTAACGTTTATAACAAAGGTTTTTTTTTAAGGAAGACAAACTTTTTGTTGTTATATTTCTTTTTGTACTCTTTTGTAGTTTACGCTGTTAATTAACAGTTTGTCTTATTAAAGCAGTGTGTTATTATGCATATTATTATAGTAATAATATAATCAAAGGGTTATTGCATTGAATAGTACAGTTTTTGATCTTTTTTATTTGCTTGACAGTCTATAAAATGCTCACTTTTTGAGCGCACAAGGATGCGTAAGAAAAACTAAAATCAAAAACACAATTTTACAAAGAATTACACCATATGGCAAATAGATGATGTTTATCAATGTAATGCACTTTTGAGTGTGGATTTGACAGCTCTAAGCAATAAAACAGAATATTACTTATCATGACCTTGAAGCTAAAAAGCATGGTTTTCAATTTAGTTTTGTTGCCCTTAGACCACCAGAAATCTGCTAAAACATTAATAAAAATATCAGCTGGAACAAATCCGCAGTAACCTATAGCAATCCAGTCAACCAACACATAAGCTACACGGCATCCATTTGCTACAAAGACAGCAGATGTGTTTTTTGTTCATAGAACCAGGTCAGCGGCTGTTCAGCTGCAGGAACAAACTTGATTAAGACTGGTGATAATGTTTTGAAAGATTACAATTTATCTCCATTTGAAGGGCATTATCTTTGTTCTATAGCTATCACAAAGACCAAGGTTAACAAATATTCAGTGATGAATATTTGAAAGCTAGTCAAATCTTGTTCCCTGTAATCTTTCCATTTGTCTGTCAGATGTAATGGAAGATTAAAAAAGAAAAGCTTAACCCTTTGAGTGTTATTTGAGTAAATAAAACATGAAAGCTTTGCGGTTGCTATGGAAAGTGTTGTTTTACCCACTCAAACGTTAAAGTAACTTTTCTTTGAAATTGGTTAATGATTTACTGAATTGCAACTTTTTATTGTGAAAGGAGTACAGAATAAACATTTGTTTTGGCACCAAAATAGAAATCTACTAAATGGTCTTTACCCGTGAAAGAGTTTAATGATGCACTCAGTTGCAACATTTCCTAAGGGCTGCTATTTAAATACATATTGTGGATTGGCTTTTCAGTGAAAGTATTATCGTTATTCTTTGTTTTGGTTTTATTTTATACTATATTTTTTTTAAACAGTAACTAAACAATAAAACAATCCTGAAAGGTTCATAGATATATATGTAATCCAGAACAGCATATACAAAATAGTATCCAGATATTTAAATGTAATCTAAAATCTATAGAATTTTGTTTAAAAAGTGAGATTTTATTTATTTTTTTTTTTTGTAAATAAAAGTTTATTGAGGACCAAGTAAATGAATACAACATCATGGTAATAATGTACGCAAACAGCAAGCGGAGTACATCATATCAAAGCGAAACTTAAAGAGCATAGAGATACAAATCCACAAAGGTTGAAGGCAGATCAAAGTAGATCCTCACAATCGCCGACAAATTGGACATGTCAGAGAGAACACATAGTGGAGGCATACTTCAGCGTAATGAGGCACAATAAGCGGTCCGGTTTTTACAAAAAGAAAGGCATAAGCGTGAACCAAACAACAAGAAAATAACTAAATGAAACAAAAGGTATCGCACTCTGTAGTAATACGTTCGGTGGTGTGGTAAAGAAGGTAAGACAAAACTCAAATTATCTAGCACTAAAAATAGAAGTTCGACAAATACACCAAGTTGGGAAGCTGTCAAGGAAAGTGTGTGGAGCGAAGGGAGCTGCCCACCCAGGGGGACCATACCCGGTCATATAGGTAAGGCGTGTGGTTCGCCGTATGCGACATCTTCTCCATGACCCTGTGTTTCTCCAGGGTGGAAAGAACTTCCAAAAGAGAAGGAGGTGACGATGCCTTCCATTTTTTGGCGATACATAACTTGACAGCCAGGAAAACATGAATAACTAGTTTCCGTACGTGAGAAGGGGGGGGATCATCAAACATGTGTAAGAGGGCAAGTTCAGGAAGAAAGTCCAAATCAACATGATACAATAACTGGAAGAGGGAGAACACTTGTTTCCACAGGGGCTGTATTAACGGGCAACCCCACCACATATGAATCATAGAGCCCACTAGCCCACAACCCCTCCAGCAAAGATTAGAATGGTCAGGAATGATATGGGAGAGGCGGGCTGGGGTAAGATACCACCTGCAGCTAATTTTTTTCTGAAGCTCGAGGTGGTTCGTGCAATAGGAAACACCCCTCATCATGTCCTCCGCCTCAAGCCAGGATTCAAGGGGCAACGTTAGGTGTAATTCCTTCTCCCACGCTACCATATGGGGATGCTTATGGGTGTAAAATCGGTTCATGAGAAGAGAATACCAGGACGAAATGGCACCCTTACATTGAGGAGCGGCTATGCACAGTGAGAGGAGAGGGCGTAGTGGCTGGGTATGAAGGGTTAGAGAACAAGACGAAGAGTGAAAAAGATGTCTTATCTGGAGGTATTTATAGAAATCGTGGTGTGGAAGGTCATGATGAGATGTAAGGTGCGAAAAAGGGTGCAGAGCATTGGCCCCATAGAGGTCACCCAAAACCTGGAGGGTGGGCCGAAGCCAGTGGGTCAGACTAAGGCCAGGGATCAACAGTTCAAGAGTGCGGAGTGGCGTGAGGAAGGTAAGTTTGGTTAAGGAGGGTAGATGTGTGGAAGCAGCGTCCCAAGCAGCAAGAGTAAATGAAGTCGTAGGTGGCAGAGCAGGCAAAGAGGGACGCGAAGGGCCCCGCACCCAAAGGAGTTGGTCTAAAGTGTAGGGAGACAGCATAGCATTCTCCTGGTGTACCCAAGTCGGGGAGTTAGTACGTGCATAGAACGAGAAAACATGTGAGAGGACACAAGCCGAATAATAAGAGGGGACGTGTGGGAGCCCCAAGCCTCCCTGCAATCTGGGAACTATTCGAGTTCGAGCAGCCACCCTGGAGGTGGTCCTCACTTTGGTGAATGACACGAAAAACCTTTGTATCATAGTCAATAGGTTAGCCGGAGGGCAGACAGGGACAGTACGAAAAACATAGAGGAGTTTGGGGAGGGCTGTCATTTTGAGGGCATTTACACGGCCCAACTACGAAAGTTCGTACTTCTGCCACCGAAGGATGTCAGCCTTAACACTCTTCCAGGTAGCCAAAATATTAAGGGTATTTAAGCGATGGAAAGTGAGATTTTATACCCATAAATATCGTACAATTCTGCCCCTTTTCTCTCATAGGAATTCCTATGAAAGTAGTGCAGAAACTGTAAATATACACTCAATGATGTCACATTGCATACAATGATTCATGTCATATGACATACATGGCATGTTATGACTCACATGACATAAACTGCCACTGAAACTCTGGACAGAAACCTTTTTTGCATAAGTTTCTGTTGTTTTAAAAGTGTCTCTCCCCCCCCCCCCCCCACGTTAAGTGAGCTCATTGCCTATTGTTTCAATAAGTTAAAGCTTGTAGAAAACTAAGTTGTGTGGCACACATTTAAGATTCATTGAATGAAGGGTATCATTGGCTCTTCAAAAATATATAGCCTAAGGTAGTATTCCAAGGTCAACTTTCCCATAAATACACCGCACAGTACAGAAATCACCCAATGTTTACTGAGTGGACATCATAGTATCGCAATTACCCAAAGGGCATAACATTCCCTGTTTTACTTGAAAGATTTGTGGCACCAAAAAGCACTTACAGACAGTTAAGAATCATGTTATAGGTTATTATCTTGACTGATCGTAGTTCTATCACATGAAGACAATTGGTGGATGGTTTTAATATTGTCTGCGTCATACAAGATTCCATCAATTCTTTAAATGCGTTGTCCTTGTCTCATTTGCAATACTATCAAATCAAGATTATTTCACTACATTTTACACTGTTGTCTTATAATCTTATGTGTCTGATATAATAAATGCCAAGTTAACTCTTTCAGTGAAATTTTAATGCACCACACAACTTTGTGGGTGGCAGACAGAACACAATTTATCAGAAACTGGGTGTAAAGCAGCAAGTTCCACCTAAAGGCATCCATTGTAGGAGAAGCATTGTGATGATGTTGCAGTGAATAGGTGTGTGCTGATGTGTACGTGCGATAACTCATGAGGTCCTGGCTCACAAAATGTTTCTGAAAGTGTTGTGTAGAGTACAATGTATATGCTAAATGTTCTTTACAGTAACTCTTGTTCAAGCATTTTTAATATTTTATCCAGATCATGTAGATAGTGGCTATCTTTGACATATCTTCCTTTAAAATGTAACAGCGATTTACCTGGCAGATTTAGCCATCATATGCAATAGGAATATACAAATAAAGTGGTAATTCTTCTTTATTGCTGTCAAATAAAGCCATCCAGACTTTTTAGAGAACACTAGTCATTTAATAGCTGTGTTTTATAGCATATGGCCTGTGTTGCTAACCATAACAACGTGCTTTAGTTATACCGTTCCATCTTTATATGATAAAAACATACATCACTGTTGTTTCTTTTATGTAAAATACCTTATATGTAGCACTCAGAAAGCTTTTCCCTGCCTTTGTTTGAAACTGAAGGAACATGCGTTTACTTGTGAGAGTCTACTGTCTATGGATCATGTAGCATCCTCAGACCCCAGCTGGCATTGTTTGGCTATTAGGGACATAGACTCCCTAAATACTCCCTAGTGTATATCAATGGATCACTGTTTTTATTATGGTGCTTTATCTCTGTTAACTTATACTTTTCCAAAGAATGAGAGGAATCGCCAGAGTTGTCAAGCGTCTTAGTTGGAAACCCAAGGATGTTCTGCAAGAAGTTTAACATTATCTGATGCTACATGTTTTAACCTACATAACACTCATATTCTATCCATCACCGAGGTCGACTGTGGAGCAAACTGCAGAAACTCGAGGCTCGTTAACAGAGATAATTTTGAAGAAATAAAGGAAACAAATTGTGCCAGTACAGCCTCTATGGGCCAATTTTCTTTAAGCTCAATGTATCGTGTAACAAGAACAAGAATATTTTAATGTGCTGTAATAAATACTTCTGGCTTATGATGTATGGTATATGTAGGGTTGATAAGAACACATGACAAAGTGACTGGTGGATGTTACTTTTTGTTTATTGACAAACTGACATGTTTTATAAGTCCCCCCCCCCCAAAAAAAACAACCCAGTGTTGAGCTTTTGCAAGCAATTGCATGACATTTATAAAGAACGTCAATTAATAATTAAAAAAAAAGACCTGAACCACATTTTGCTTTTTTTTCTCAAGGAAAGAAAAAACAATGAGCCATGGGTAAACATGTTAGGTTGAGGCTGGCATTAACAAAGATTGGCTTGTCAATAATGAATCATTCATCACTCCTTGATTCTTTCCTAAGTAATATATAGAACAATCTAATCATATTTTTAAGATTAATATTTATTTATATAGTTCCAACAATTCACACAGTGATTTACACATTTCATGGGGTACGTTGACAAAGACATAAAAAGACATAAAAGTTAAAAAGTATCCTGCTTGTCTGCTTATAATTTAGGGGATTATTCAAACATTTTACTAAATTTTCAATTTTTGTAATTCAGAATAATATTTAAACAGGGGTTCAATTAAAATATCATACTATTATGAGTTGCTACTGTAACACGTTAGCTATGTGGTAACATATTTTTGTGTTATGTTTTTCTACATTGTGAAATACAGAATGCAGCTTAAGGGTAGAGGCATCTTTGTTCAGTTCACAATGATTAGGGGTCCATATCATGGAAATTAGCATAACGTT
Organism: Spea multiplicata; assembly: GCA_009364415.1. Lineage (NCBI taxonomy): Eukaryota > Metazoa > Chordata > Amphibia > Anura > Pelobatidae > Spea > Spea multiplicata. Next base: position 6,337 of record VKOC01014850.1, read on the forward strand.
CCATGTTAAAGGACATTGGCTAAATACCAATGAAATTAGATATGCCCTTCTGTGCATGACTGACTGCTCTTTGAATGCCAACTAATTATCATGACTATTGCAACTGCCGGGTTCTTTGTGCTGTGCTTGCCAAACAGTTTAATATCCGCAAGGTTAAGGCCAATGAAGGATTTGTCCTCTGTATTCTACTGATCTCTTTAGTAGCCAGGGCCAAATATGAAAAAAAGAATGATATTATAATACTTTTAGATTACTACACTAGGAAGAATGTATTCTTTTTAACAAAAACACCATATAATAGAATTAAATATTTGTATATTAATATATGTTTAATGAACAGAGCGAGGTATTGGTTGAATGTAGCAAACCGTTCTACATACTGTTATTTGAAACAATCTTTATATTTTGTGTTTTTGCTCAAACATGTCTATATATTTATTATGATGTCACAGTCTAATTTGAAAATAATTAAAGGGCTGCTACATATTTTATTAAAGGAAATGAAATGTGCTTGATTTAAGTTATTAACCAAAAAGACTGCTTCAGTCAAATTCATTAAAGCACACTGAAATGGGAACAGTTTTGATTGTCGGTAAATGCTTTCTTGGAAAATGTAGATTCCCATTATAAAAACACTGCAAAGTTTAATGTCACTTAATGTAATTCGTATTCTAGAACACATCAGACGGGAACCAAAGACTAAAACATTTACTAAGCATGTATTTGCTTAAATATACCCATGTTTTATTTATCATAGGCAGCCACCATGAGTTCTGCTCAGTATTATAGGTGTAATGAATGAACCATGTCAACTGATGAACATGTGAAGCATATGCAAACATTTTGAGTGCATATACACATATTGCTAGGGCCAATATTGAACCAATCTTATCAACGGCAATAAAGCTAATATAACAGACTTAAGAGACAATTTCAATGAAAATGGGGATACAGAAATTAAATTAAAACATATGTTCCAGAACCATTTGGTCCATCTAGCCATGTTTTCGAGATATAAAGACTCAAACCTTAATCAGTCATTAGTGTCATCTTAGATTCAGGATGACCGTATGTCTATAATAGGCATGTTTAAATTCCCTTATTGTATTAATCTCTACAACTTCTGCTGGAAGGCTTATCTACCACCCTCTCAGTAAAGTAAAACTTGCTTACATTAAATCTAAGACTTTGATCCTCTGGTTTTAGATGATGACCTCTTGCTCTAATTGTTCCCATCTTTGACCCAAACTCCCATCCTGTACTTTGTTAAGCTCTTTTATGTATTCAAACCATTCTATCATATTCCCTTCTCTCTTCTCTTCTCTAGGCTATGCATATTGAGATCCCTTTTTTTCCCCAAACCATTCACAATTTTAGTGGCCCTTCTCTGAACTCTCTCCAGAATGTTCATGTGGAGATTCACAATGGAAAATCAATTCATATTTCATAAACAAAAAGGAGGATTCACTGCTTTGGGCATTTATAGTTTATATTCCACAAAAATTAAATATATGTGTCATGTGTATTAAGTTTATGGCTTGCTGGGTTATAGAGTTGTGATCAAAAGTTTGCAAACCCTTGGACAATTCTTTGGCAGTTGTGGCTGAAATCTTTCTAAGTCAACAAGGAAATGTCCTTGTTGATGAGTAAGGCAATACCTACTGCACTATACACAGACATGCTTCTGAAAAAAGCCCATCGCTCTTACTTTTTTACTCTGCGTCTCTTCCAAATTGGATGTAGAGACGATGCTAACTGCCTGAAGTGCGCTCTATACCACTGCTTTTGGCAGTGTCCCCAGCTCACTGTTTTTTGGAAAGCCACTCTTGCCTATTGTAAACAGCTAAAACTCCCTTTGAGACATATTACCCCACAGCTGGCTATCTTGGGAGTATAGGGGAAATAGAACACAACTTAGGGTTTTGAATTTTGATGGCAGCTGCCAGGAAGCAGATTATACAACAGTGGATTCAGACATCCCCACCGACTCTAGCACTGCTTTAGTCCATACTCTTGTTTCTCATGAGAATGGACTGGTTGGAAGATAGTTTGGCAAAATAATCACGTGACAAAAACTTTTCAACAATAGGGAAGCTTCATAGATGGCTTGGAGGAAGTTACTAAGATCAGAGTTTGAGACACCTTCATATAAACTTCATGGTACTGCTCTAGATTAATGCTATATGTTTTTTTTTAAAAAAAGGAGAACCAAAAACGTTTGAGAATTAACTGTATCATCTAACAAAAATACTCTGTGAAGATGCCCCGTGGTAACTAACAGTGATTCAAACTATTAAGCTTGACACTTTACTTCTGATTTGTTTGAAGATAGCACCAAGTTTAAGCATACTCTTGGAGAGGTATTTCAACTTCAGGATCGCTGTGGGGAATGAAACATAAGGGGGAAATTAAGCTCTTGACACTGTTATGTATCTGATCTTTTACATATTACAGTTTTCACAAAACATTTCTACTGTTGGCCGTGTTGTGATCCAGCTATGAGGGGGGATCTAGCCAAGATATTGGGTATTCTATTTATTTCTTATATCTAAAACAACTGTTTGTGGTTTGTGACAAACAGAATGTCCTTTTTGTCCATTAAAATAACATGAAATGGATCAGATGGAATATATTTGTGGGCATACAGAGGTACTTTATAAGCGACCATGACTCCTTTGTTCCAATGGCATGTTGTGTAAGATAATCCAAGTTGAAGTTTGATCCATAGAAAACCCTTTTGCAATATGTTAACACAGCTAGAAATGTGCTTGTTTCCCATGAAAACTTCTAAGTGACCTCAAACTTTTGAACAGTAGCGTATGTATGCATGTTATATTGAAAAATACAGATTGTGAAACAATAAAACGAATACAAGTGAAACAATGAAACAAATATCAGAATAATACGTTATTGTTTTTTTTTAATTCAGCTGTTGTTATAAAGTCACAGCAAACTGATCTGCAGACTCATGAACAGACAATGTTGATGCAAAAAAGGTGAACACACCTGTGTTTACAAAGGAAAGATTGAGTTTCACATAAGTATCTCTATTTGGAAAGAAATCCTTATTAAAATAATGGCATGTTAATTGCTATCCTGGGTGCCTTGTGTTTATAGCCAAACCTTTTCTCATGTGTAATAATAATCCAAAATAAGCTTAATTTATCTAAGAAAACAGAATACATCTCTATTTTTACCTATCATTCCCAGGTTATCCATATCACATGTGAAGTATGTCTCTAACATTAAATGGATTTATTCACTAAAAAAGTTTGCAGGATAGTGGAACTTTCAAATTTCCACCTAAACTGTGCATTATGAAGGTGAACCCCAATGAGCTTCTTATGCAAGAAGACCTTGGCTGGTCCCTTCGAATATATAGCTAGATTTCTAAAATCATATCACATGTTAAACTTTGCATTACTTAGGGTCAACTTAATCATTCTTGCCGAAGAAACTGGCTAGGATTGTATCTTCATACTGCTAAATTAAGTCAGTGAGTTGAAACAGAACCTCTCATGCAAGTGCACCTGCAAAATCCAGCATCCAGAATCACAGCAAAGCAATCCTTATATAGATTCAAAATATGCTGATTTGGGGGTTTATTTACTAAAGGGACATGTGTCATTAGAGTTTAGATTGTAAGCTCACAAGAGCAGGGCCCTCTTCTCCTTTGCACCAGTTTGTTATTGTATGTGTTATTGTATGTGTTATTGTATGTGTTATTGTATGTGTTTATAAATCGTTCTAAAGCATGTAAGAAATGTAATGTAATGTAACTCCTTTGGGTCTATGCGGTAAAGTGAGAGATGGTAGAAGAGGTGGGCTGGTCCTGTATTATGTATAGTGAATGCAATGAGATTTCTCCAGAGTCTCCTCGTCCCCATTAAATTATGTATTACATTGGGTCAGCTCATCCTTTGTTACTGGAAAAACTTGCCCGTATCGTCTCTTCATAATGAACATTGAAGCGAGGGAGTTGAAACTCCAACTGTCTCTTTAGTGAATTGGTCCTTCTTGACTTCACTGTTGCAGTAAACACTTTGCTGGAACCACAAAATATACAGTTAAATCAGCAAGATTTCTCCAGTCACCTTACACTTTAAAGTATACATTATATAGTGCCAGCCCAGCTCCTATTGCTGAAGAAACTTACCAGTGTTATAAAGTAGAATAAAGTAGTGGGGAAGTTGAAACCACGACTCTCCTGACAACTCCCTTTTTAGTGAATAAGCTCTTTCTTTCGGACCAGTGGGTTTCAATGACTTTATGTAGTTTGACTTAATTTTACAAATCCGCAGTTTAGCACACATACCACAAAAGCATTGACTGGTATGCTGAGTGAGCTGGGGAACGTGCTATAGATAACCATATTGTGTAGCATTCTATGACCACGTTTCTATAGAAATGAATGACACAAACAGATCTACAGGAATCTCACACGCTAAATGGTAGATATGTGTTTTCCATGATTCAACGGACACACATTTTTGACATTCTTTAAATCAGCCACACAGTGAAAAACAAGCACTGAACCAAAGCTAATCGCCAAACAATCTTAAAGGAATCATAGATTTTGTACATAAAGTATAAAAAATAAAAAGCCATGATATATATTATAGAGAAGTTATAAGAGTAGTGCCCCCAACTTCTACTGTACCAACTCATAAATAACACCTCTTTTGAGAATATGTGATGTTACATTATACATTGTATACACATTCAGGCCGAGTTTAGCCATGGGGCACAATGGTTGAATACCATGTAGGCCATTGCCCCAGTTGCAGATTGCGTGCGGAAGTGTGTAGCTGCGTGCTGAGTGAAGACACAAACCTAACGTGTGGCCATATGTGTCCAGCCACATTTGTGTCATTTGGCAGCCATTAGCCATAAAGTGCCAGGGCGCCTTGACCTCCTAGTCATCCCCATTCCAGCCCTGTACACACTTATAGAGCCATACATTGTGAACCTGGGCTTCTCTGGTTAAAATAATATACATCTAATTCCCTTTTTAGATGTACCTATGACACTTGCCCTGTTTTATGTGAGGGGCTATCAAACTGACAGCTCGCACGTAATGATGTCAGCATTTGTCTCAGGTAAGACCCGATGGGAATAGCTATAGTTCTCTAAATCCTCCTGCAGTGTAGAATGCCTGTTTTGGCTCACAAACAGGAGTTAAGATGTCTCTAACAATCTAGGTTAATAGTGTCTGCTCACATTAGTAGAGTTTGACTTAATTTAAAGAAGAACATTTTTTTGAGTAAAAACAAGCTACAAATTACATTTAATTTCATATTATATACATCACACATACACACATTTTTTTTGACATTGCAATCTTTAAAGGGAGAACTAGGTATATAATTAGTTTTAATATTAATGTCGCTTTTACAATAAGGGGATAGGGAAAATTAGCAATACCATTAAAGTTCACTTTATACAAAAGTGACAACAATATTAACACATGTTAATACATACTGGTACAGAAGGACCATGTTCTTGCAAGCTTACAATCTATTGAAACGACATAATGGCACGTCCAAAGAGAGGTATAATCAAGGTAAATCCAATAGCACTACCCAGTCATGGTCTTTGGATCATCATAACAGATGTATGATGATCCGACTAAACTTTACAATATCACACATTTTGTATTTTATCTCAAATGATACTTGGACAGTGTAATATTTGTGTGTCTCAAGGACGCATAACTCTTGGTAGAAATGGGCTATGGAAGCCAGATTATGGCCAAAGCCACTGCATATGGTAAAAAAATGAAGTATAAATGGCAGGTGTGCCTCCCACCTACCTTTAGCATGCAGTCAGACCATGTAAAGGTGTAGTACGCAGCTTCATATGTACCTGTGATTTATCAGCCCAAAGAGCTGTTATTACTGCTGCACTCCTATATGTGTTAAGTCTATATATGTTAATGCTTGTCACTATCCGCAATGCTTTTACACACTGGTTTAGATGAACAAAGAGCTGCTTTTGGAGCAACCACTTTTCAAACCATACTCATTATCACATATTAAAGAAAATACCCTGGAAGTGTAGAAGGTCTCACTGAATAAGAAACATTTCTAATTTGTTTCATATATTAGGCAGAACTATGCTTTTTAAGATGCATTAAAGAGCTCCTAGCATAAGCATAAGGTTCCTTATAATAGCACAGCAATTTAATAGTTTTCATTTAATTTCAGTGGAACGTTTTTATCATTTCTAATGTGTTTTTATTTTATTTCATGCTGTGTGATAAGCCTTTGAGCTCTGAATGGATCACAAAATGATATAGTATATGACAGTATATATTTTCCTTAGTAGTTTTTCGTTTGTCTAACACAGTAATTCATTACATGTTACATTTTTCCTTCTGCACTGTATTGTATTTTTTTTTCACTGAAGTGCATTTTTTAAATGCTTCCTAGGGAATATAACCTCTTTTTTTAAAACACTGTCTGTATTTCATTCTGCACTTTTTATCACCAGACTGTTAATGTATGAAGCGTTTCCCATCTGTGTGCTACAATTTCATCTAACTTGGACTCCAGTTTTCTCCTGCAGGTGCTTGCAATTAGCTATGGAAAAATCAACATATCAAGTGAATTTTCTCAAGCCCCCGCTAACGTCACTAAACTTGTTTCTGAAAACTCATGTTAACCTTCCGATGAAAAAAAAAATAAAATAAAAAAGAATTTCCCTAAACTGAAAAGTAGACATAACTTGTGGTTTTATTTTGGTATGACGGAGCTTAAAGATAACAAGGCCCGTCTTTTGAGTCACACGTTCTGGCTTCCAGCAACATATACCAAATTCTCCCCATAAAGTAATAACAATTAAATTACGATTTTAATACTGCTGAGATTGAAGAAAAAATGTAAACGACACAAAATTGCCACATTAAATATTGTGCCTTCTAGTCTCCAGTCATGTCTTTGTAGATCGGCATGACCAGAATGTTCATACATACTCTTTATGGGCATCTTCAACATTGTTGGCACCAAAACATACCTGTGGCTCCTGGCAGTGACACAAACAGGTCCTGGACTGGGTATCTTTTCGGCTTGGGCATGTACCATGGAAAGGTGTAGTACATTGTGGACTGGCTTCAAAACGGATTACGGAAGAAAAATAACAAGCTGTTGATTTTGATATTTCTGTGTAAATTAATGCATGCACTCTATTAAAAATAAACAATAGCAGAAGTAGGATTGAAGTAATTTGTTTTCAGTCTGTGTCAACAAAACAAGAATTTACAGTAAACATGAGGTTTTCAGACGTCCATAAAAAACACCCAAAAATAAGATTAGGCCAAAGGGTAAATGTCAAAACATCTAAACAATTGAAAGGAAATTGTCATTTCTTGGACAATAACTATGAATGATTTAAAGATATATTCCTGCTGACACTGTGAACATTTAAATATTGTGTTTTAACTTCTTTGTTCTAACTTCTTAAAATCTTAAGTTTTCGTGTTTCTTCTTTTTGTTTTTCACATAAATCACATGTGCCTTAAAGCGGTTATACAAAAGCAAAGGAAATAAATATGTTGAAATGTTTGTGTTCCTAGGTAACACGTTCTATATGCAACCAAATATTATTTCTACAACATACTATATAACTTTCCTTATTCTCCCCTCATTATGATAACACTACAAAATAGTCTTTTTATAAACAAAATGTAGTCTAAAGTTAATTTTTAATGTTTTTTTCATCTTTTTTGCATTTATTCAAAAATAGTTGATACATCAAAATGAACATTCAGCGGGGTCCCATAAAATAAGACACCAGAATAAATCAATTGCTGTCCTTAAGTAACTAAATATTGCACTGTTGTTGTTACAATATTTTATTATGAATATGTTCAATTAATAACTCAAAATGACATAATTGTCTACCTTTTTTGTTTCCACTTGACATAGTGACCTGTGAAATCTTGACCACGAACAGTATAATACATGCTCTACATAGATCATTAAAAGAATCCATGGCAATACCAGCCACTAGGTTCATTGCATTTGTACACATCATAACTGGAGAACGAACAAATCAGTGTTGTGGTTTTGTTTGGCGTAAAAGGTGCTATGGTTAAAAACTGGGGGAAAAAAGACTAAAAAGAAAAGACAGAGGATAAGGCCAGTGAGCAATCTTAAGCATCTGGAGATGGACTGAGACACTTTTTTTTTTAGTTATTGAACTGGTTTGTCGTTTTTCAAGCTCCACAGCACAGAAGTGATCTGATCCCAAATCCACATGCGTTTGGTTGATCAAAGAAGAGCATTAACACAATATAAAATATTTTTTTTATGGGATAGACTTTATTATGAAATGAACATAATCAGATCCTGACAAAATGAAATTATTGTATTTAAGTATGAAGATAAAGGGCGTAATTGAGAATTGATTATTTTATTTACAGACACAATTAAGGTGAACATCGGGGGTAGGTCACCAGATGGTCTTAGGTCATCAACAACATGTTGTGTTTGTTCTGCTCTAATCTCTACCGCCTCCTTGAACCAGGATTTGTTAGATCTACTATTCTTATGAGATCATGCAGAAAGAATGAGAGACCTGTGATCCCTAAGTGGATTGAATCCAAGCCATATGGTAACACATTCACATTAATATTGAGAATAGTAACAATATATGCTTCATTGAATCTTTGGCACTTTACTCATAATCCATTTTTTTCACAAATTGTTACCCCCAAAGGTTTTTGATTACTGTTATACAATAAGAGTGTATTTATAACAACAGTATTGGGTGCCTTATGTTAATAAAAGAATAATATGCAATGGCCACGTAATACACTTCAGAATATGTTCATTATAGTAATTTAGGAACACAACCTCTTTTCTTTTCCCTACAGAGATTTGTCTTCCAATAATTTCAGTTACAGTATATGCTCCATAAAACTCTGCATATTTTGGCTACAGTACAAATGTGAGACAAATACTATTATTTTTTTAATTCTTGTTTTATTTTAAGAGTAATAGGGTAATATTCCACAAACATATTGAGACTAACAGGTTTCAGCCCAGGCATCTATTCTTGCCAAATACCGTAGTTCAATGTCCCAAAACACATTAGGCATCCTATACACTATCAAAGATGTACAATGCAATTTCATCTAAAGGCACTACATATATATATATATATATATATATATATATATATATATATATATATATAAAAAACAAAGAAAGGCTCCAGTTGTGATGTTTATTCTAGGTGCTGAGCAGGTATTGCAGGTATAAAGCAGGCAGTATTTGTCCCCTTGCTAGTGCTCCCATAATTGCTCGACACAATTGAAACAGGCACAATGTAATATATATTATAGTATTGACATTTGAACAAATATGAAATAAGTGACATGTCGCACAGTTGGTGAATTGTGATCCACAAGGATTGATTGAAGAAAGAATCCTAACTCATACAAAACAAAATGACGATTGCAATGACCCTTTAAATGGATGCCATTATTGTCAGTTTTTACCATAATTAAATTAATTTATTGAAACGACCCTTAGACTGTGCTTTTAGGTTGTCAATCAATGTAACTGTTTTCTAGATACTGAGTTTGAAAATGAACCTTGTGGATGCTGAAAATGGATGCTGCCTATGGAACACGCCAGTATTATGTAAATAATTTCCTTTCCTGAAGCTCTTTCTTCCTTCTCATCACCCACTCCTTACAAAGACTTTCAGAATCGGGAACTTAATAACAGGTCAGAGTTAAGTTAACGGGATAATCATTAAGTTCCTAGGAAAATTAAGTAAAAACATCTTTCTCATGGTATACAAGGTACACGATGGCTTGTTGATAGGTAAAATATTTTTTTAAATATGTAAACACTGATTGTTTTTGTGATGTGTAGATCAAACAAACATCTTTCAGAACTTTTACCTTGTCTTCAATGACAGGAAAAGCTTTGTTAAAATTATAACGCCACCACTCCTTAATGGTTTAATGTTTGGTATACATTCTAGAAGAAAGTAATTGCTGAAGTTTACTCATGGAAGAAAACCATGTAAAAAATAACATTGCTTTATAGCTGGGTGAGCAAGCAATTGATGTAGCAATACTGGGTCCCAATACTTGGCTCAGCGCAAGCTGGGTCAAATTCCTGCTCCCGGATTTTTGTCATCATATGGATGCCTACAATGACTTTTCATATGGTATCGATGAGTCTGATTTAATTGGAGCAGCTGAGCTTGCAATCAAACTCAGCTTGTGGTGAGCACCCAGCCAGCTTCCGACTGCTACTTTATATACATATGGGTATGATGTATACAATGTATTAACATTTGAAAACCCTACAATAGAATAATTTATCCTGTTAATAATAAAGGTAACAATTTATTTTGACAAAGAAGATAACGTTATATTTTTTGCTAGACCTTTGCTTTGTAGTCTGTGGTACAAATCTTTGAATATAAATGTATTCCTTATAATCTAAAAGCAAGCATTAGAAATCAGAGTATTGCAATATTAAAGTGTTTTATCAGTACTGCACTTAAAAATACATTTTTAGCTACAGACCCTTTTAATGTGTAATTACTTGAAATGGACAAAACTAATACTCTAATCTCTGGATATTAAAAGACATATTTGTGGGAGAGGTTAGATCTAAATTTGAAATTAAATAGCAACCAGCCAGAACATAAGCTATTTGCGATAGGTAGGTCAGTGTAAATCATGACAGTTTCTAACAGGGCTTTTCTTTTTCTCGGAATGGGAAAAAGGACAGCTTGCTAACCATAAATTAGTTTTCCTACAATTAGTTTTGCTTAATCAAGATGTTGGCCTAGATTAAATGATCTTCAGAGTAAATGTTCTCTATAGTTATCAACGATAGACTGTTTACAGTTTTAGGTGGTTAATCAAAGTATATTTGCTCTGTAAGATACCGGGTATGTTATCTATAGCTGTACCATTATTTATTGACCCATATGCCATATGGTAAACAGAGCATAACAAGTAGTACATAACCCTACTGCAACAGAAACACAATGGTAAGGAGGACCCTGCTCAAAAACCTTACAATCTAGAATACTAAACACCTTAGGCTGGAAATGTGATAGGAACAATGATACATTTAAACCTAAGATCCAATAACAGCGATAAAGTGTATCGTTTTTTTTCTAGCCATTTTTCCAACGCAGCCTATGAGGATTGATATTCAATAGTTTGTAGCAACCAGCATAGTCTATCTTAAATAGCTTTGATGGTGCTAAATATATAGTTTTTCATAAATTAGAATCTAACGTTGATAATGTTACATAAAATCCATTATTTCTCAGTAATTTAGATCTACCCCTGGATTTGAAATTGTAGACTGCAACACAAAAGAACACTCAAGAGAGGTTATCAAAAGCTACGTGTGTTGTAGGAGTGTGACAGATGAATTGGACAGATTGGAAAAGAGATAAGAAGTCTGATAGACACGAAATAAAGGGAGGTCTGGAAACGGGTAGCAGATTGCACTGTCAGTTAAGTGACTGCTAGTTTTATTTCAGAATGTAAAATACAACATAGAATAACATATACAGATGTGTGTCTTTTTCATACAACTGCAATTATTTGAATAGGATTAGATCAGAACATATACTATTGATTGCTTATATATATTTTTTAATGTTTTATATTGACAATAAGCAAGCAGGCTGTAAGTGATTGGATTTAAAGCAAGCAGTCATAGAGAGAAGGTTTCAAGATTTATGTCACTGCTGGGAAATCTTTCCACTTATGCTATCTATAAGTGAAATAATCAGCCCCATCGAGTAACATGAGCAATTAAGGCCCATGTGTCTCTGTTGTGTTACAAATAGCACATTCATGATTTTAAAGAATATTCCATTTTGGTTGTACATTGTCAGCTATAATGGGCAGATATCATCTGTTAAGGGAGTCTACACGTCTAGCTGAAAAGCACCTGCTTTTTTAGATGGGCTGTGATAGGGCTAAAACGTTTGGCGGTGAAGGGACAATCATGGTGATGAGGAGGCTCCCCTGGCATTTTAAGGCCAGCAGCTGCTGATGATGTGAGTGGGTCGGTGGATGGATATGACCGTCTTCACACTATGTTTTATGCTGTGTTTCATACTATGTTTTTTTATGCCCACTGGGCATTTGCCTGGTGCACCAGATTTCTAGTATGGTTGAGAGCTCAATTCACAAATAGTCTGTCTATTTAAATGTAATTTTGATTAGGCTGTTGCCAGAGTATGGTAGATGCTACCAGTAGACTTGGGCTTGAGCAGCCTTAGAAAGACCTTGAAATGTCAAACATGCATGAAGGTAAATTACTTTGTACAAAAGAGAAGTTAGGTTAGGTCAACATTAACAACTATTTTAGACAAGTATAAATAATAACTATACGTAAAACAAAGTTAATATATATATATTATATATATATATATATATATATATATATATATAATAAAAGGGAAAATATTCAATATTCAGTCTACTGTGGGCTCTAGCCCTGAATCTTTTGGAGATCCAGTAATGCCCCTGTAAAACATGTGTGTGCAAGTAATCAAATGCCTAATCTTGTAACAAATATTTGTATTTGTGTTGACAAAAAAACTAAAGGTTTTGCAAAAAAAATACATTGGGAAAAAAGTGTCTGATGCAGTACCTGGTAAGTGGTATATACATTATATACATACAACTTCTCCAATCCACCCCACACCAGTACATTTTCTTTACTAAAATAAACTAGTATTACTTTCATTAACTTGCAGTATTGTATATGAACAATGAGTACCAATCTCAGCCTCTGCTAAGCTTTCACTGCCACTGTCTTACACCCCAATTCTCATTAACTGCTGCTACTAACAAGTTAAAATGATGTAAGCACACATATATATCTAATGCTTGTCTCTTCCCTTTGTAAACGCTAATTGGCCGGAATGAAAAAAAAACTCCCACGGTTTTTGGACCCATCAATCACAGCCATAACCTTCAATGGGACCACCTCTGTTTTTTTTAGGCTACTTCTACCTAGCAGTCATTGATATGTACCCTCCTACACACAATCCCTTCCCACTTCACATCTTCAAAAAGTACCAAAAATGGGTTAAAATGGCACCGAAGTGGCTTGTAATGGCGGCAAAACCTGGCAACTGAAATTTCAGCAATTTGTTTATCAGAGATTAGTATGCACGCACAAACCCACAAATTTCGTTAAAGTTGGTACGAATCCTAATGCACACGTCTGCTATGGCGTATTACTCATTAAATAAAAATATAAGTTATGTCAACATATCTCGTTGGGAATTTCTCAATTAACTGCTATCTAGAGTTTCCTGAATATACGGAGAGGGTATAGAATGTTCTGCGCTGCGTTGGCAACACTAATTATCTCCTTAGACATCCAGGCTCCATGGACACCAGATTAGTCCACAGAGTAATGAAATGCCAAGTTTGAAATAGGCTCTAACAAATGTGTTTAGTTTAATGACTGGATGTTGTTATGAGTTGTTGATCGTGTCATGAGACAGGAAACTTTGTTTTGGTGCAACATTTGTTTGAATAAACAGTAGTTTTAGCGTGTTGGGGTTATATGATTGACAGATAATAATAATAATAATAACAATAATAATAATGACATAAGGTGACAGGGCAGAAGCAGATTTACAATTATGCTCACTAGACATATAATCACAGTCATCCCCTAGTAGTGCAGTTCAAAGAGGACATTTTTTTTTGTTACATAACTGGAATGTTCTTTTTTAGAAATTCTGCGTTAGCAGACATTATCTTGATCATAGTTTCTTATTCCACTTCCCTGGTGTCTAAACCTGAAGATCGTAACTTCTTGAAATGCTGCAATTCTAAGTTTAGATCAGTGACCGTTGAATCTTAAAAAGCTATTGTACTGTTGTATGTGCCCTCTCCTGAAACAATCATATTGTAGATAAAGCAGAACATCACGCTCATAACGATTTGCTCTACAAAAAGTGTACAACTGCCCAATACATCACTTAAAATGTGTCTAGGTAAAATAACAGATTCTAATTGAAACTGAATCCTGTGTGTATCACAGCTTTGAGTGATAAGCAACACCACAGCGATGGTCTTTTGTTATGTATTATCATGAAGACCTGTGACGTTTATAGCTGACACACATACAAATTCAGGATTTTAGAGGTTTCTTTTCATTTTCTATTATTAAATGTTATTTATGATAAATTAGTGAGAATAAAAAGAACCGTTTATAAATAAATCTTTAAAAGTTACATGATACAGAACAATGTCTTTTGAGGATTTACTGGAGGAAAAAAAAAATCTACAAATCATATTTGCAAAAACAGAATAACTACATGTATACAGTAATTTTGCATGAGATATTTCTCCTTAGTGCTGTTGAATGTTGTTAACCATACCCAACTAATGATATTATTATTGTTTTATATAGCACCACCATAATCCGTCGTGCTGTACAATGGGTAGACAGGACATAACAAGTAGTAACAAATAGTAAATAGTATAACCTGTTGAATTACAGAAACAGGCGAGGAGGGCCCTGCTTAAATGAACTTACAATCTAGAGTTAGGGTCTATTACACAATAGGTAAAAGTGCCACTGTTAAGGATGGACCAGCCACATGATAGGAGCAAATATTCAAGACTCATTTAGCCGGCTTGAATATTGGTGAATTTCCTGGCAGGAGGGGTGTGTGATTACTTTAAGTTAAAGTACCATAGAAAACAAAGTGCTGTGTATGTTAGCCTTGACAAAACTTGGAGGCTGCCAATATGGTTAGTCCAGTGATATTTTGTGTAACAGCCCCTACTCTAAATTACACTGAGCTGTTTCTTAAAACCAATGCTAATGAAGTCTGATCCTACATAGACTTTCATTAGTCTATGTGTCCAATTGGATGTTTAAGACTGAGCCATTCTATGCTATTGTTTACTACAGGCAGTATGATAAGGTGTCACAGTGTTTGTCTAGCAGATCATGCTAAGGTTACACAACTAGAACATATGCAAATGTCTAATATGCAGATGCCTGAAAAAATATATGACAAAAAGTAGATTATTATTATTATTTATTATTATTTATTGTTTTATATAGCGCCATCAAATTCTGTAGCGCTGTACAATGGGTAGACAGGACATAACAAGTAGTATGTAACATAACAAATTGACTAACAGAGACAACAGGTAATGAGGGCCCTGCTCAAACCAGCTTGCAATCTAGAGATCTGTTTAAAAAGGAAAAAAAATCACAAACACAAACATATTTGTGAAAAGTATTTTTATTATACTGGTCATGTACTGGTCACAAATGGTAGGTTCCTCTTTAGACCTCATTATTGTTGCATTGCAAAACTTTGAGTGTAAGCAATTATTTGACCTCTTGACTTGGCCCTAAATTAATCTTTAGAATAGTTAATACATATAACAGATAAAATTGCTGCAGAACATGTATATAAAATACTTTAGTGAGTATGAGTGAGCTGGTGGGGGTATGATGCTAGTGGGTATTTCATAAGGGGCTAGGACCCCACAATTATGCATCTTACAATAATGGTGTCACAACATTTGGTGCAGGTGTCAAATTATATGCACAAAGGTTGTGGCCGGTTAAAGATAAACAGGGAATTTTTTACTATAAAATAAATATATATATATATATGTATGTGTGTGTGTATGTGTGTATTTTGTTTCTCAAAATAAGTGACAGATACAGGCTTTTTACCAATTAAATAAAACATTTTCCTATATTAAAGAAATCAGTTTGTATATTTTGATATGCTGTATTCTTGGAAACACCATCTTCATTTATTTTAATTGCAATATTATCTCAGTAGTGTTTCCCTTTACTATATGTTGATAACAGTTTTTTCACTCCTACGGGACAGGGGGGATATGATAGAAACATTTAAATACTTAAAGGGAATCAACAAAGTAAAGGAAGAAAGTTTATTTAAAAGGAGAAATAAAACCGCAACAAGAGGACACAAGCATAAACTAGAGGGGCAAAGGTTTAATGGTAACATCAGAAAATATTACTACGGAAAGGGTAGTGGACGCATGGAATAGCCTCCCAGTGGAAGTGGTAGATGTTAATACAGTAAAGTCATTTAAGCAAGCATGGGATAGGCATAATGCCAAGCTAGATATAGGATAAGGGCAAGTACTAAAGGAGAGTACTCAGAGGTTGGGCAGACTGGATGGGCCTTCTGGCTCTTATCTGCCGTCACTTTCTATGTTTCTATGTTTCTATGTTTCTATGTTTCTATATACTTAATTAGTGAATTCTCTATAACCCTCTGCCATTTTCTGCCACTGATCTACTTTAGGTTTCAGTAAATTTAAAGGTACCCGGAATGAACCTTATCCACTTTTTATCTTGTATTTGTGGAAGGTCATGGAAAGGAGAGATATCTATTATTTATATCCTGATGAGATAAAGGCAGATGAATCAAATAAACATTTGTCTAGGGGTAATATTATATTGCATTTATTTATATTATTTATATACCCCACGGTGCCGTTGCAATAGGGAACAGTAAAATACTATTTAAAAAGCCAGTAACATTAGCACATGTTAAGACATAATGGTACAGAATCTTACAATCCATGGTATTTCAGGGTGAAATGCGACTTTGGGAGAGGACTGTTTGGCTGAGGATGACTTGATTGTAGGGAAGACACTATGGAGAACTTTGTGTTGAGAGTTTGCAGGTAGGGATGGCTTATTTAGGATACAGGTTGAGGGTATTAGAATGGTAGGTTGTATGCTTTTCTTATTGGTAGGTGGTATTTTAGTGAGCATTTATAATATATTCAATTATATAAATCTAGGCTATGGTGTCCACTGATATTGAGGCCCAGACCGGCCATAAGGCAAATACAAATATGAAGCTTGTGAATTGAGGAATGGTTTTGTGCTTATAAAAATATTATAAATATATACCAGTACAAAACAACCTTTTTTAAGGCTTTTTGGTAACAGTCCATTCTCTAATGATTATTCTAGAGTTATTCCATACATGTCCCCCCATATATTCACAACATGAGCGGGTCCCTCTTCTTATTTTGTCTCAGTTTGTTGTTTGTGATTTTAAATGTATCCTACCAACTTTGATTGTAAAGCGCTATGTAATCTGCTGGCCCTATATAAATAAATGTAATGTAAGGTGAAACACAGATGGGAAATGTGTCAGAGAAGCAAGGTATTTTCAAACAAATCTAGTTAAACAATCACAAGGGCATTTATGGAGTAATCAAGGACAACACCTTTTTGTGGTGTGGCTAACCCAGAATAGACTTCTTGTCCTTGACAAAACAGAATAAGCAATAGCTGCTCTCAATGCCAACAGTGATTAAGCTGTAGAATAAATCCTGGCCATAGAGGCCAAGCTTTACAGAAACGAGTCTGTTCACATTCCAAGCACCACATATCCCTTGTTATATAGAATGTCATGAATTAAATACAGCGATCTTAGAACAGTATTTTGTTTTTCGTTCTTCAATATATTGACTACAAACACTGTTTCTGTTGTTGAGATGCATGCTTAAACTGTCTTTGCCATTTGCACAACATGAATCGTATTATCCTTCCTTTCAATTTTTTTTTTTTTAAAATACTGCGATAATTATCTTTACTTGAAAAATTATTTTCATTGGAATGACAAGAAACAAACTGCAATTTTATTATTTAGAATATGGGATAAGTTAAACATTTCCCTTCCTCAAAGATATCCCTGGAATGTTTCTAAGTGCAATATATTGGGATATATACACATTCCTGCCTGAGCAAAACTCCTTCTGTGCCTTAAGTGATATGTAATTACAGGTGATTAATGACTTCTGGCATATGGTCACAACATTTTAGCGGAGATGTGAAATAGTTTGTCTGAGATCGCCAATTGCACAGTTGCTGTGTTGCTTGTTACGCCTGTTACTCAGCTAAAAACACATGGTCGCTTTGCTTGTGTTCTTTCTACAGTTCATGATACGGCCCTTGCTTCACTTTGTCTTCAGTGATGAAAAAGCTGACAGAGCTGTCACAGTATTTAAAAGAGATATGAAGAATTGACCTGCTTCTCATATAAATTGCATTTAATTGATGGCTTCAAGTATTTGGCCTTTGGGTATTGCAGGAACAAGAAGAGAAACTGCAGGTTGTGGTCATGGAGACAATCCTTTTTTTTGTAAAAAAAAAAATCTCTACTCTTGACAGCATTTGTTAAAAATGTTAAAATATCAAATTATTGGTCTGTGTAAATAGTGTTTTGCTGGTCACAAAAGGATCACAAAGCTATGATTGATGTTCAAAATATTCTGTGTTTAAAGATGATATTCCCTTGGTATTAGCTATGGTCTGGTTTCATTTGTTTTCTTTGTATTACATCAGTAAATGTAATCATAACAGCCATAAATTGTTGTAGTTTCATTTCATTATATGTCATATCAATTGAGTTTGTTTTATGGACATCTCTGAAACTAACTTAAAATCAATAAAAATACCAAGTTATCGTTTCTGTATAAGACACCTACCTTTTATTAACCATTTAGTTGTTTTTATCTTCAGCATTTAAATTGAAGCCACATGCTATAATTGTTTTTAGAAAAAAAACAACCATACACACATGACTGATATGTTCTCTACAAAAATCTATATTAGAATTGTTATTGGATAATGGGATGTTCAAGAAAGAGATGTGTCATAATACTTGTCATAAAAAGGTAACCATAATTAGCCAAAGTTATATACTATATCCAGGGCTCCGCTTCATTTATGAATTTAGACCCATATCCCCTAGAAGGGGTATACAGATTTACAAAGGTCTAAGGGAAAAGATGTGTAGGAGTTGCATTTTAAGATGAAAAAGTACAGCTGGAGAAGTTATTTTTAATCACAATCCCAGTTTGGTAGGATACACATCTATTATATCCTTGGGTGGGCTGGAATTTTTTTGTTCCTGGAGAGGACAACTAAGTGGCCTTCTGCTCACTCCATTCTACAGCAACATCCCACCCCATTTTGTCAGCTTACCTTTGGTGCCACATTTCGTGGTACCGCTACTACTACTATGACCATTTATCATTATGTTTCACTGAGGGCCTGTCTCCTAGAGCACAGATGGGGAAGTTATCGATAACCACAGTCTTCACAAGCTTTCATGAGTCAGAAGGTCCCTATGAGTGAGACTGAGACATTTCATTGTTCACCACAAGGCAGTATCATAAGGAGTCAGTGTGTTTGTCTAGTAGAGAACACATACTTATGACAAATATGTAGCTTTTGTATTACATATTATATGATGTATTAAAACAGAAAGTAACAGACTATTTTAAAATGATGGGAGTTCCCCATTAAGCTTTAATCAGTAGTGAGAGAGTATAAAGGCCTTATTGTTTTTCTAGAAAAAAAGCCTTGCATGTTCAATGATACTGTGAAAGGAGACCCTGGCATCTCCTGTATCCATTGTTTAACAATGCTTTGTAATTCATTAGATCTTAGTTTGTCTGTATTTTATAGTTAAGAAGGTCTTGGCTCTGTAGTCATTTTGTTGTAGACTTCCATCACACAGGCTATGTCAATAGTTACAAGGTGTAGTTCTTCTGAGACAGAACATTAGTTGAGCTGTCTTACATATTAAAAAATAAAGTTTGGTAGATATATCATTGTATTATTTCCTCTAAAGGGTTTATTACCTAAAAGCAACCCTGAAACTTTTAAGAAGCCTTTTCAGTTTCTATGGCTGACGACATGACAAGTGTTTCTAGCAAAAACATATAAATAAGGAAAGGTTTGCATAATTAACAAATATTTCTGGGAAAGATTATGAAATTTTACTGGATGGAGAATGAGGTTTCTAATGATTCATTTAATTATCAATCTGTTAAATTCAGTAGATTAAAAGCTTCTTAAGGATAAATCCTATAAGTAAAATACAGACTTAGGTGATTTGTAGATAAAGACTAGGGTTTGAAACTCATTCCAAGATTGATGTCACAACAACATAGTAATAATGCTTCCGATTTGTGCCAGTCAATTAAGAAATAGGAAATAGATCTGGGTAAATCCTTCTCAACGGATGTGTGGTATAGAAGTTGGGCTAATTTAAAGAAAAAACACCCACTGTATATATCAACAAGAAATGTTTTTGAAGCTTGTCCATCGTTGGTATATGGTCCCAAGTCATATTAATAAATTTCATTCTTTTATGCCTACAAATGTTGGGAGATTCCATAGCTCGGTGGGAACGATATACTAAATCTAGTGGGACTGTAAAATTTTGAGCCATTTTAAACAAAAATCTGCAAATTTAATTAAATCTGTATTTAAACAAGATATTGAATTTAGTCCACAACTGTTTCTCTTTTGCTTAGTTTTTCTATTGAACAATAAGTTGAATCTGTCCCTATGTATCCAAATCTTGGCAGCCATAACAAAAATGCCTGGCAAGATACCTGAGAAAACTTGATATTCCTAACTGGCAAGAGATTGTTGAGCAAATTAAGTATCAATGTGATATCGAACGATATTATTATACAAGATACTCGAATATTGATAACTATAACTCTATCTGGTCTCTGTGATTCGGCTGATTAGATCTCATATGAATTAATTAGATAGGTTTTAGTACAAAGAGCAGATTTATCTCTATATTAGAAATGATAATTAATATTCTCTTATCCACATGGGAAATTTTGTCCTACTTCCCCCGAGTCAGGCTGTACAATAAATTTATATACAATATATATTCTTCAACTAATCCTTGTTCTTACGTTATTGTTTATATACATGTAAGTCTGATCTTTAATGCTCAGCCCTTGCAGCCGGGTTATATTAAAATCATTGTAGCACTGAATGAAGCATTAACATTAACCCCTTAATGACAAAGCCTGTACATGTACGGGCCCAAAATGCATTGTTTTCAATGGGTTTAGGGACCGCCCATTGTCCTTAAGGGGTTAAATAGGTCTTAAATATATCCTATGTAACGATCATCTAACCAACCCATTAACAATCCAATTAAGCGGCGAATTTGTCTTATTTTTCTCCCACGAATCCTTTATGCCAATGCATGTGAATTAAATCATTACAGGTTATTCTAAATAAAATGGCGAATTCCTTCCTTCACTGTGGCATCCTTTTAGGAATGTAAATGGTTAAGGCAAAACATACCGGGAAAACGAGTTTCTTTTTCCAACAACAAACAATAAAACATAAGATTGAAATAAAACAAAATAATCAAATGAAATCATTTGAATTACAAGCATGTTTCAGTGGTAGTACTAGCTGCTTCAAACACAGAACAATATTGTTGTAGATGTCCCAAATGTACGCATTATCATAATGAGGTGCTGTTGCAATGCTAATTAGGAGAATGTTTTGAATGTTTTTCAAAAGGAACTCTGTTCTCGGTTTCTCCTTTTTTTTTTGTTCATATATGAACTAGCAGAGTGTTTTTTTTCAAGCTGCAAAGACCCCTGGTCACACTAAAGCTTTAAGCATAACCAATGCACTTGTACACAGGTGAATGCACTTAATTTGCTTGTGAATAGACTGATGTGGTTGCCTAGATACCTAGCCTGACTAAGGGCCTTGAAGAGAGGTTTGAAATCACTGCACAAATTGGGACTAGCCATGAAAGAAAGTAAAGATTCATGGCAGATTGAACAGAGTGCGGATATTTCATTGAAAAGCATTTCAATGATAATTACTATAGCGCTCTCTACATTGTTCCCTAACAGTATTCAAATAAACATAGTTGATCTATAGAGCCATGAGACCATACATTCTCCTCCTCTCCCACATGTTTTTTGCTTCACAAATTATCTAAAGTAGAAATATATATATATATATATAGTTTGATCTTTTACCGTTATAACTCGTCTGCAATAGTATAGAATAGAGGGATATATATATTTAATAAAATTATGATAAGCACTTGTTAATTTATTTATTGTATTGTGTCACCACTTTATTGTACTGCCGTCTACTCAGGAGAATAGCAATTTTACAGAGAGTTGTATATAAGTTGAATTTAAAAATCTGTTAGAAATATAAGCGAAAAGGCCCTAAATATGTTATAACTGCAAACTTAGTCATTTTTGCCCCAGACAAAAATTGGAATTTTAATCCTCCAATCAAGGGAGAGGATGTCAACGAAAGCACTGGCATATTACCTTGAGTTTAAGCTAGGGCAAAGTTGCGACACTTTCTGTGATATCCTCTGTCTCAGTTGGAGAATCTAGGAGCAGACGTCACCGGACGCTCTGCCATATTGCCCTGAGATCAAGTTAGTGGTCAAGAAATGGTCTGCAGGGAAGAAGAAGGTAAACATTTAGGGAGCGTGAGAGAGAGAGAGTGAAGGAAAATGAGAGTGTGAGTGTGAGTGAAAGGGTCCATTCGGGTATTTCGGAAGAAAAGTCAGAGCTTTTTGCTTGGTTTTCGTCCGATAGGTAAGACTGTTTTAATTTTCAGTGTCTATATCCGTCATCTACTTCTATTTTTGTGAAAACATATGTGGCAAATGAAAACAAAAAACCTCTGGTCTGTTTGTAAATTGGACATGCATTTCACAGATCAGCCACTTGATTTAGTGAGTAAGGAAATTGTACTGCCCATTTTTCTTATTCTGCTCATGACATGAATTATAAGTCACATGACTAAAGTAGTTGAGCAGTAAACTGAGCCATAAATACATTATTTGTCTGTGTAATGTTCTCTTTATTAAAACAAAGATTATAAGGTCCATGTTGTAACCTAATTGTCAAAATATTTATTGTAAGGAAGAGGTATTTCAGTGAAACAAAATGGTGTAAATAATCATCCGGGAAAGGTTATGTTTTATTCTATTTTTATTATTGGTTCTGATGAGCGATGGTAGGGTTCTAATGCATATTGGATCTGGATTTTACAGAGGGAAACTGCATTATAATATATTAGAACATGATGAGGAGATTAAGCAAGTGGGAAATAAACAATGTTTACCAAAATTTAATTTAGAATTCAACCATTACGGCTCTTATGACATTAACTATGGTTGTCTTGTTTTTCTTCCCTTTTACAATTAGGTATTTATGCACTAAACCTTGAGTTTGCTGAGTTGAAACATTTCATATAAATGACTTAACTATCTCATATGAAGGGCTGACCTATTCTTATTTATTGATTTATATAGTGCCATTATAGTCTGCAGTGCTGTTCAATGGCTAAACAGGACATAGCAAGTAATCACATAGCAATTTGGAAAGGAAAGGTAAGAAGGGCACTGATCAAATAAGCTTACAATCTGTGGGGAGTGGTGATTTCTCCTGTTAAAAGAACCGAGTCGGTCTTGGGTAATCTTTAGCGATACCTAAAATGTTACAGGCAGTGATAAACATATGGGCAAATCTTACTATGTTTTACACATTTTTTGTGTTTAAAAAATATTTGGCTGCCGCTTGCTCTCAACGCTAGCTGTAAATTATATTTCTCAAATGGCTTTGCTTTCAAGAGTAAAAATATCATACTGTTGTAAGTGCTACCTACTTACGTACCTACTCCCATTTTTTCCCTGAAAAACATTTTCTTTAGCATTTGTTGAAATGTGCTCTTTGCCCATGTGATATTCCACATTCCATTACAGTTATTTACAGAAGACTAGCAGATTCTGCCACACTACTATAATAAGGAGAGAAATTGGCAATAACATTTAAACTGACAATATACTTATAATAACATGAACCCATATTAAGACATACTGACGCAGAAGGAGAAGATGGTCTTGTTCGTGTACTGAACACACTCAAAGGAAATGAACCCAGTAGACATGCCCCATTTAGTTCAATTGAGGAATGATCCTTTTATGGCAATTCTTTGCAACCAGTAATTAAAGTTCAAAAAAAGTCTCCCATATATCATTTGAATTGTGCATTAAACCATCTGTGGTTATACACAAAGTGTGTATGCAGATTCCAGGTACAGTTTTCCAAATCATACTGTTCTAAATTTGTCACCATTTTTTATTCATCGGAAACAAGTACATATCTCTGACACAATGGGTTTAGAGACTCAGCTATGACAAGCAATTGAATAACAATCCTCCCAATGAAACAAAATTTAAAAATAGTACTATCTTTTAGCTCAGTTAACGAACCTAAGTAAATATATGTCTATTTTATATCACTTTCCTATTGCAATTTATATTATGCGAGCATTGCTCTTAATTGATTGTGATATATTGATCTCTAACATTGAATCCAGACCAGTATGTTTCTCTTTAGCTTGGGACAATGGTCTGCCTATCATCTAACCCATGGGATTTACATTTATGTGTCAATTTGGTACATGTTCATCACTGAAAAATTTCCAAGAAATTGTTGAAATCTCCTATCTTTTCCCAAATTCAACTACAAAAATGTCTTATATTCTGGTAACGTTACATGTAGTGATTTTTTAATGCTCTGTTGACTAAACCCAAGATTAGATTTTTACCAAACCCAGTGTGATATATTGGCTTAAAAAATAACTTTTTGGTTGAGTTTCACATATATTTGTTGCACCATAATGCTCTATGAAAGCTCTCCTTAGCACAATTTATGGTGTCCTTTAATAGAGGTCATCAGAACAAGATGCACCAATAATGGGCACAAAAGATCCAATATTTCAGCTATGCCAAGAAGAAGATTCAATACATAAGTTATGGTTATGTTGCATTGTAACTTATCGTAAGATTGTTACAATTTTGTCAATGCCCTTTGTGTGTGCTGTCTTAGTATGGAGTACATTATGGCTCCTTTTATACTGAACAGCTGCACGATGTTCATATATCAGCACAAAGAAACTGTGTTTTGCCTGTTTATGACAAACTGATGTATCATATTACATATAGCAGAAGAAAGTGAAAGGACTTTGGGGGCTGTCATTTAAACAGTGATACATTTTATCATAATTTTAATGTACCAGAGTTTGACTGACATCGCAATTTACAAGGGGATTTGAAGTACAGTATTCCTACATTAAGTGTGTTACAGAAACAATTTTTTACTTTAAGCTGCCAAAAAACAAACCTGCTTGACATTTATAAATTGCCCTGAGACTTACATAACTGTTTGCAATTCATTTCAGATTTGCCTCTGCTATTTATGAATCGTTCAGCAATTTCAGGTGTTACATAAATAGGAGCTACACGTAAGAGGAAATTAATTATTTCAGTTTTTTAAAAAAATTAGTAGCGGCGCAGAAACAGTATGGTCAGCTCCTTTTTATTAATATATATATAATATATATTAATATTTTTTTTTTGGCACCAACAATTTATGCAGCATTATATATATACATATATATTATGTATTTTATGGCTCTGCTTGGGAAAACAAGTATAATAGAAGTACATTATTGATCACATTGCGGAGTGTAAATGCAGCTAGTTTCAAAACACTCAGAAGGGTTTTTTGTGATTCAAGTGATTCAGCTATTTGCCAACCAAGTCCTTTTGCATTCACTCCATTACCAAACTGATCTTGGCCTCACTTATAAAAATAACTCAGTTGGAAGCGGTTAAAATACTTTTTTGCATATGGAAAGCTTGCCTTCTTAAATCCGTATGTTTGCTCAAGGCTAAACTGAATAGCTTTTTCTCCAATGACATTTAACGATGTCACCGAATATATGAAAGTCTCACTGAGCGAAGTGCAAATATGATTCACTCCAGGAAAATATTATCTTCTGCTATGATGGATTTTATGCTCTTCCAAGCTGGTTAGTCAATTTGTTTCATTTTTTTATTAAGATGAAAATGTGGTCAAATGTTTCCTCGAGGGTCTATAGAACTTATATTGGCAATATTTCATTTCTTTTGTCAGTAAACACACTTATTTTATATAAAGCTTTTAAGAAATGAGAAATAAATCTAGTTTTTTTTTAAGTTGATTCACTAAATGCTGCTATAATATTTCGTTTTTCCTCATAAGTAAATGTTAATTTGTGCTGAAATGCACAATTCTATACATTTATTCTAAGCCCTGTCAAAATGATTGAAAATCAGATCATTTCCAGTCTATTGAATTCTACAATCACAAAAGTAATAAAAAATTAGCCAATACATGTTTTGCAAATAAGGCATTCCGGTACTTATTTTCAATACCTGCTCACAAAATGATATACTGCTTTGAGGTTAAATGCACAGATGTTAATAATAAGCAACATCTACTTTCTTATTTATACAAGAATGCTACTTTTCATCATGAAAATAAGAACACAAGTATAGCTGCCTCTAAATTAATAACTAGCAACAGTTAGTGGCCTAGGGCATTTGAAGGGATGCAATGATTATTAGAATGTTTTTATTCACACCAAGCATTAATAAGCTTGGAGAAAAAGCTACTAGAAAGGGGGGAAGTAAGCGGGGGAAGGAGTTGGGATGTATGTATATGTGTTTGTAGACATGTACACAAGCATGGATGTGTAATTGATTGTGAGCATGGATGTGTAATTTTGTGTGCGTTCAAGCATGGATGTGTAATTGTGTGTGTGTGGGCATGTATGTGCAGGTGTATGTGTGTTAGAATGAATATGTACATGAGTGTTAGTGAGTATGAGTGTGTGTAATTTGTGTAAGTGTGTTTACATATGTGTGCCAGAGTATGTATTGGAAGGGGCAGGCAAGGGTCAATAATGGCACAGACCAGCTTTTGAAATTGGGGGCTCCGGGGCAATTTTTGTTCCTAGTTATGCCCCTGCGCCAGCACACTATTATATCTAATGTTTGTCCATTCCCCTTGTAAATGCTGATTGGCCAAAGTGACCACTTTCCATTTTTTGGTTAGCTATCAGTCATTGATATGACCCTCTAAGATCCAACAATACATACATAATACATAATACAGAAATAGCTTAACATCTGTGGAACAACTGCACTTACAGTGCCTCTGCTTATAGAAAACTGTAAAGCCCAAAGTATATTTCTTGACGCTATAGGTTAATCATGCATAATTTAGCTACAAACAGCTACAATTTATATATTGATTTTATTTAGTTTTTGATTGGTCCAGTTGACTCACAAGTCACTTTAATGCAAATGATGGCTGAGTGTTACCTTGTATTTAACTTTCTTTTCATGCAAAAGCATATAGAAATTCCTCAGAATATTCTTTCCCCATCATGAGTCCTTTGCAGGAGATGCAGTTAGCAGAAAGTATGGCCTGGTCAGGGCGGTGACTGTGCGAGGAGGTTACCTCCAGCCGGTTTCAACGATCATCCATGCAAGACTTCCAGGAGGTCTGACAAACCCCCCTGCATACAT
Organism: Spea multiplicata; assembly: GCA_009364415.1. Lineage (NCBI taxonomy): Eukaryota > Metazoa > Chordata > Amphibia > Anura > Pelobatidae > Spea > Spea multiplicata. Next base: position 33,613 of record VKOC01014850.1, read on the forward strand.
GCCATATTGCTTTCAATGCAAGTGTTTTTGTCCCAATTATTGGCTGCTTCAAGCAGCCAAAGCTATCAAGAATTGTAGCGTGCAGAGTGGAAACTACAGCTCGGGAAACATTTTATTTTTCCCACCAAAGTAAAAAATGCATATTAAAATACTTACCGGGTACTCTAACATGTATTCTTGTTGGACGAGGCTACTTGAAGCAGCACATAGTCCCTTAAAAACTAACTCAGAGTAATGCCTTGTTACTATGATAATGACATAATGGCTACATTTATATATCATTTTTTATATCAAGATTTGACATTATGACTTCCTTGAACATGTCCTTAGAAAAAAAAGCATGATCAGGACTGTCAGCAACAAAATCATAATAATTGGCAGAAAATTAAATTTGGTGAAGTTCATAAAAATGAAACAGCATGAATCATACATTACTGTGGTTATACAATGTGGATTAAAGGCCACAAGTTCCGAAATTAATTTGTTCTTTCCCTGGTACTGATGCAACCAGTCTGCTAGCAATCTTAATTATAGAACTTAAAACAGTATTGGTAATTTTGACTAAAAGTTAAAGATCTAAAGCAAGAAAGAAAGACACAGACTTTCTGAATACCTTTTAAATATCACTTTAGAAAATCCTGTAACTAAAATATATTTTTCTTTTTTACTGGCAGATGTCAGCAGTAGCCCAAATGGGTCCTCGTCTAGGGTACGGTATTAAGCATTGCAAATGTTTAACTATTCATAATTGTTGTATATTAATGGCAATAAACTCTAAGGCTATTGCTTATGGAATAAAGCAATTGTAAATATGCATTGAAATTGACATATCTTCATGTTAAGTCTTATAGTGACTACAGTTAATCTAAGGATATCACAGATTATTTAACATTTAGAAACGTTTAGACAGTTGGGAACTAATTGTTCCATCTATTCTGCCCATTCCTTGTTTAAATGGGACAACTTTCACTATTGATTTATTCTTCTGCTTTAAACACAGCCATGCTTCTGTGTCAGGAATTACTGTGAGATGTCCATCACTTGCTATACTGTGAACTTGAACCCTCAAAAAAGTATATTAAAAAACAGATTAAGTTGTCCCATTGAAAGCTGCCTCCATTCACCCCAGGTGACAACACCATGCTGGAGGTCCAATAATATACTATCCCCAAATTTTTGACTGATATTGACTGACAATGCTCTATGTATACAATATATTGCTGTTCAATACATATATATCTGCCATCACTTTCTGGACTCCTTGTTCTTAAAGACTTTGGCTGTATATTTGAGGTCGTTGTCACGCTGCAAAATAAGTTTGTGGCCAATCAGATGCCTCTCTGGTGGTATCTGCCTGTACTTCTCCTGGTATCTGCCTCTAATTCTGACAAAATACGCAACTCCATTTGCAGAAATGTAGTCCCAAACTTGTAAGAAACCTCCACCATACTTCACTGTTGCCTGCAAACACTCATTTTTGTTCCGCTCTCTGGCCCTTTGGTGAACAAACTGCCTTCTTTCCAATTCATTTTCATTTCTGCATGTTATATGTTTATCAATAATTACAGGCTTTCATAGATTAGCAGATGTTAATGGGAAGCAAAAATATGACAGATGTCATGTTTCTTTGCCAATGTATATTTATTTAACAAGCACTGGCAATTAGTACACAAAGTTACATAGTTATGAAGCATTTACATTTTGGTTTATGAATGTACTTTTAAAATAATTAGGCTGTTGAACTGTTAGATGTTAGACATTCTGCTGGTCTTGAAGATATGACAACAAAGTAAGAGGTCAAGAAACATCAAAGACTTTCACAAACCATAATTTCCTTTTCAAATATAATTCTATCTTGCAAGTTACTTTAGTTCTAGGTCATTCAGTATGTAGAAGTAATAGAATTAATAATTAATACTTGTGCTTCAGCCAGGGCTATTAAACAGAAACATACCTTGCCCTAGACTCAACACGATGATAATGTTGTAGATAAAGGCAGCACAACCCTCTCCATGAGGTCCAGCATGAGGTCGGGAGCATCATGGATATCATGGATATGGTTTAATCAATCTGTTCCTTTCCAATTGCAAAAAAGTTCCTTAAGCAACAGTTCCAGTTAAGGAACATGTTTTAAATCTAAGACAGATAAAATGACACACAAACTACTTCTTTGATGTCATATATCTACAATACATAATCAATATATTTCATAATATAATTACAAGAACAAACTAATGATGTAAATGATGTGTAATGTAAAGTTAAACATTAGGTTACATCTTTTAACATTTCTCTTTTGCATTATACGATATCTAAAATGAAATACAGTTTTCCTTGTATGAAGATGCCAAGCATTGGATTATTGTCTATTTTCTGCTTGACATATTACTTGAAATGTGTCTCTCTACCCTTGCAGTTCAGCAGGAGCTGTTAACCCGGTTCAAAATGCTTATTTTTTTTTTAGGGGAAATTTCCACCATAAGAGTCCTTTCAAATGTGTGTTAGGAATTAGGGTTATAATCTATCTGGCACATATACACATTGAATTTACAATGACCAATTATGTCAGTTATTTGTAGGACATGCGACTTAAACTGGAACAGTGTTCTTCCAGGAAATGAAACCCTGAGCTGTGGTTCAATCATTAGATAGTTACCACTGCAGTCATTCCAGAACTGTTGATGAGTATGACCTTTACAAAAATACACAAAGCCTTGATTTCTATACAGTTAACCTTTACATGCTGTAGCCCTCCTGTGAACCACATAATGGAAATCTAGAAGGAATCGAGTGTTCTATGCCAACTATTTATTATTATTAGTAGTAGTAGTACTGTTATTTAAAAATAAACAGAAATATACAGTATTTTAATTAAGTCTACTAAATGATAAACTGCATTACTTTTCCTGTCCTTCATTTAATTTTGAAAATAAGGTTTGTTAAAAAATGATATGATTCGTAAATACACCCCATTTTCTTTATAATTCTGACATAACATTAATGCTCATTTCATTTATTCATATTGATTATATATTAAATAAAACTAAATATATTGATCCTGCTTTTTAAGATACTTTTTTATTGTCAAGTATGGTGCATATTGCATAGCATTAACATTTTCCTTATTATTCAGTTACAATAATATGGGAAGGCAGCAGCCTCTATTCTGCAAATCCAGGGCAATCGGGGTTCTCAGCACTTTGCTGTGCAATAGGCCAGTTACACATAAGATTTCTGATCCTCCCAGCCAGCCTATTATGGCCATCTGACATTAATATTATGTAGGTCCCCCTGACCTGTCGAGGTATGGACTCCACTAGACCTCTGAAGGTGTGCTGTGGTATATGGCATCAAGACATTAGCAGTAGATCATTTAAGTCCTGTAAATTGCGAGGTGAGGCCTCCATGCATTGGACCTGTTTCTCCAGCGCATCCCATAGATGCTTGATTGGATGGTGATCTAGGGAATTTGGAGGCCAAGTCAACATCTAGAAGTTGTTGTTGTGTCCCTCAAACCATTCATGAACCATTTTTGCTTTGTGGCAGGGGGCATTATCCTGCTGAAAGAAGCCAGTGCCAGGGAATACTGTGTGTAGATAGTCTGCAACAATACTCAGGTAGGTGGTACGCGGCAAAGTAACATTCATATGAATGACACACACCTAGCCATTCACGTGATGTAAAAGAAAATGTAATTCATCGGACCAGGCCACCCTCCATTGCTCCGTGGTCCAGTTCTTATGCTCACATGCCCATTGTAAGCACTTTCGACAGTGGACCGGGGTCAGCATGGGCACTCTGACTGGTCTGAGGCTACTCAGCTCCATACACAACAAACTACGATGCATGATGTGTTCTGACACCTGTGTATCAGAACCAGCATTAACTTGTTCAGCAATTTAAGCTCCGAAGTACCAAAGTACAGGTTGTACACCTGTTGATGGTGACCCTGTTTCTATTGTCCAACCTGGATTTGTGGGGTAGAGGTAGAGTAAATGCATTGGTTGAATTGATTATGTGAATAAATGATACATAGAATGCCTGATCTGGATCAGACCTCAAAACCTGGACTTTGGCAACCCTGAATTATTATATCCACTATAGAGAAAATATCAAACACTGTTCAAGTATTACTCAAGTTAATAATTAAATTAACATGCAAAACATGGTAACGTTTTTACATGAAATCTCGGTGTGCACCAACACCAATCAATAAAAATAAACACGCGTCTGTAACAACTAAGCCAAATATAGCATTTTGTACGCTTGTCTACATAATTCAGCAACTGTGATCCTGAATTTTAAATGTAAAAATGCATTTTTCTGTATATTTCTGAAAAAAAGCAAATGAGAGAAAATGAGTCTTGTATTTCACAATAATTATTAGTTTAGGATCCATCTTGTACAATGTGCATATGATGCAATATACATTTGGAAATGTCACATATTTTGAGAAATGTAATACTGTAAGTAAAGTTATTCTTAATATGAGAGGACAATAGACACTTCTGTTTAAAGTAAACTATGACTAAAAACATTAATTTTGTAGTATGCTAAAGGTAAACTCCAGCTAGTGGGTTAGATTGACAAACGTTTATTAAATAAACATTTAGGACTCTATGAATTGGCATGGACTGTTGAATCTTACAACACCCTGCTCTCTGCACTAACACTGAAGCATTTAAGTGCTCTTATATCCACAACAACTCATCACATTTGCACACAAAGTCTGACATCATCTTCCAGGTCTGTTAAAGCGTGTAAAGCCATGTGATCAAAGTTCATGCGTAGGCTGTCTAATGTAGGGTGTTGGACATGAGAATGTGAGGTAACAAAACATGCCATTGTGCAAGTACTGAATGTGCATTAACTAGTTTTTGAACTTAAGCCAAACTAAGCTATTGGCTGATTTCGTTTAAACTTTTCCACAAAGAAATACAGAATCTTGTTCCCAAAATGCTCAACATAATTTTTTGTGAAATTTCTTAAATAAGCTGTGAATAGCAAAATATGCTCTGTGCTAACCCATGTGTGCATTTTGGCTTCCAAAAAAAGGTAAGCCAAGTGTAGTAACTCTCTATTGACATTAAGCAAATATTTACAATGAACTGATGTGTACTGTGTCACCATGGTAGAGCAGGCAATGCCAATAATTTAAGGAATCGTGTTGCACAAAACTAATTGAGAGAATATATATGTACGTTTCTAAAAATCATGTGCATAGTCTAATATGAATCAAATATACTACAATAATTCTAGGCAAGCTAGAAGCTACTCTTGTTATTTTAGAACTCTGTTATTATAGAACTCTGTACTATTTTGTAGCTCTGGTTAAGGGTGACAGATATTTACTGAAAAGGTAGTTGTTCTCAAACCTGCACTCAAAGAACACCCCTACTGTATCCATAATGAAGTTAAACACCCATGCTCTCTATCTCACACACACATGCTCTCACACGCACGCAAGTACACATCCATGCACGCACACACAGGACACATCCATACATATATATATATATACACATATATATACACACAAATACTATATGTATGTATGTATATATACATATATCGTATTTGCTTGATTATAAGACAAGGTTTTTTTCACATGCTCTGTGAGGTTGTCTTCTAATCAGACTTCAAATAGAGGTCTGACTACAAGACTAAGATCCAGATCTCCTGCAGGACCCAGATCCTCCTCTCTGGCAACCTCCTTCTATGATGGAGCGTCGGCATCACATGACCTTCTGGTGCTCATTCATAGAAGCCCCAGCGTAAGTGCCTGCAGCGGAGGTTGTCAGCGTGCTTCGCGTAGTCCTACACCGGGTGCCCCACTAGATACCAAGGAATCTGAAGCATGGGGGACAAGTCTAGGAAAGCACTCGTAAGTCATGGGAGGACAAGAGTGGCATATGGGGGGTATAAGGGCTTTCTGGGGCATAGTGACAAATAGGGGGTTAAAATGAATATCAGTGAGGCAGAGTGGCATATAGGGTGTTAAAAGGAATATCAGGGAGGCAGATTGGCATATAGGGGGTATAAGGAATATCTGGAGGCAGAGTGGCATATAGGGGGGTTAAAATGCATATATAGGAGGCAGATTGGCATATAGGGGGTATAAGGCATATCTGGTGGCAGAGTGGCATGTCAGTGAGGCAGAGTGGCATAAAGGGAGGATAAGGCATTTCTGGGGGGGCAGAAGGGGTCTGCGACCCCTGTAGTTACGCCAGTGGCCATGCCCCTATGCATAGCTAACTGTGCACCTTCATGCAGGCAACTCCACACAAAAGAGGAAGACAACTGGGTGGTGTACTCCAATTCCCTGGCAACCTACTGAAATAAATGTATATCCTCATAAAGCACTGTAAACTGTATTAGCACCATACAAATACATTTTTTTATTGGTTTGCACCATTTTTAGAAAATTTCTAAAAAAAGACCAGTTCATTTTTTTGCTTTCCTTGATATTAATAGATAAGCATGAATTACTTTACGTGGCCAGTCATAAAGGAAGATGACTTACGGCTTCACAGTAGAAACAATTCTCTTGACAATAGTTTTGGCTTGAGATATGACAAAGATAATCTTAATCATGCAATAAGATTTTGTGCTTCCAGCAGAGTATTAACTAATGCAACTACACATAGCTCTCTAGGGATTTCAGTGATGATGCTTCCAGTGTTTAATAATTCTTCCTTCCAAATCACAACAAGGACAATAACATTTTCCAGCTAATTATTTACAATAACTCTTCTTCTGTGGCAATAAAGAAAAGGCGTAAAACAGAGAATTTTTAGATTGGCAATAACATTAATGATTTAAACTTAAAGCTAGCAAAAGCCTTGCCATAAAGATAATCCCTACAGTCTTACAGCCATTTAGAAGAAATACTGGTGAATTTGCATAACTGCTACACTGATCTGAGTTGTTTTAATTCACAAGTCCTTCTCCTGGATGGTTCTCTAACTCTGGAAATTAAATTTATGTGTAAGCTTTTCAGATATTCTTGGATAGATCCCACATTGTAAATAAACTGTATCAGAATATTTAACTCTGCCAAGGTAATTAGAACTGCAGTGAAATCTCTGCCAGAGACTGAAGTGGTAAGCAAGCAGCACAAGACTCCCTCAGAGACATGTACCATAAGAAGCAGAGATCATAACATGAAAACTAAGCTTTAAAAATGTAAGAACTTGAATGTTGTTTCTGTGTGACTTTTAAATACAATTTTATATCTCTGTGTGTGTTTGTATATGTACAACACCTGGGGGCTTCTTGATGCAATCATGGGCACTTTGAGACTGGCCTTAAGCTAATGAGAACTGTCACATTTTAATACCAAGAATACACAAGGTCTTTGTGAACATACTATTGGCTCATAGCTTGAGTAAAGCCATGTTAATTTGCTTTATAATACAAGTGTGTGTATGTGAGTACGAATGTTTAATGTCTTCCAAGACAGAGCCTTTGAGATACAAAATAGTATATGTACATGGCTAAGGGCTCCTACACAACTTGTAGGGGGCCCTGGATTTTTTGTTATGTCATGGATTTTTTGTTATGTGTAAATGTCCGTATGAGCAACTCTATTGGTCACCAGCAGGGGGTTCGTCTGCCATCAACCAATGGAAGACGAATGCACAAGTCTAATATATATACACACATACTATATGGACAAAAGTATTGGGACACCTAACAGAAAATGTTATGACATTGCATTCTAAATACATAAATCACATTAATATGTAGTGGGTCCCCCTCTTTGCAGCTATATCAGCATTTGTGAGGTCAGGCACTGATGTTGGACAAGAAGGCCTGGCTCCCAGTCTCCATCCAGTTCATCCCAAAGGTGTTCGATAGGATTGAAGTCAGGGCTCTGTGCGGGGCACTCAAGTTCTTTCACACCAGACTCATCCAACCATGTCTTTATTGGCCTTGTTTTGTGCACTGGGGCACAGTCATGCTGGAATAGAAACGGGCCTTCCCCAAACTGTTCCCACAAAGTTGGAAGCATAGCATTGACCAAAATGTCTTGGTATGCTGAAGCATTAAGATTTCTCTTCACTAAAAGTAAGGGGCCTAGCCCAAGACAAGGAAAAACAGTCCCGTATCATTATCCTGCCTCAACCAAATGTTACAGTTGGCACAATACAGCCAGACAGGTAACCTTCTCCTGGCATCAGCCAAACCCAGACTTTCCCATCAAACTGCCAAACAGAGAAGTGTGATTCATCACTCCACAGAACACGTTTCCACTGCGCCAGATTCCAGTGATGGTGATGTGAGGCTTGCATGCAGCTGTTCGGCCATGGAAAACAATTCAATGAAGCTCCCGCCACAGTTTTTGTGGTGATATTAATGCCAGTGGAAGTTTGGAACTCTTCAGCTATTGAATCAGCAGAGCGTAGGCGACTCTTACGCACCATGCGCCTCAGCACTTTTGGTGACCTTGTCGAGTTCTTGAGAACAACTCTTTTTTTTCGCAAATGTTTGTAAATGGAGACTGTATGGCTAGGTGCTTGATTTTATACACCTGTGGAAATTGGTCTGATTGAAATGCCTGAATTTAATAATTAAGGTGTCCCAATAATTTTGTGCAAATAATGTATATATATAATGACTTCCGCTATTACCGGGTGTTCCCTATGAAATAGCATGTATTGTTCATATGCAGTTACATGGCCTGAGATTTTAATATAAAATAGGGTGCATTGGGTTTTCTGCACTTTGTTCTATGCAATTGTAATGCAGTGTTCAGACAGAAAAAAACACAAAAATAAACACTTTCTGGGAAAGGTTAGGATAGGGACCCATTACATTTCTACAGATGGAGAAGGCATGTAATTTATTTTACACATGACTGTTATTTAAGCATATTATCCTGTAAGCCTTATGTCATGCCATGGCATGAGTAACTGGGGTGTGGTACTGAATGGGTTAAGGGATTTGAGGCTAAGTCCAGTAACATTTGTTCACACCTTTCCTTTTGGAGTCAGAACCCAAAATACGACTTAATTACCCCATGCTGGGTATTGTCACCTGGGACAGGAAGGTATTCCTGTGGAAGAGTGGAAGGCCAGACATCCTGGCAACATCTCCCTGGGGTGTGGAGACAGAGTATCAATTGACACAGGGTAAAATTATTAAATGCATAATGTCCAAAATATGATGAGTACATAACTCTTGGGCCCCATCATACATTGCATCCTTATGCCTGTGATGTGCTGGTTTCAGGGAGACCAAACACGCCATGCAGGCATGTCCATAGCAAGTGTTATGCGAATGTGTCTTTGTGCCAACTGATACAGGTGTGGAGTTTGGTATGAAAAATGATCACTAGGACCAGAGAATTATGATGATCCTGGTGTCATAATTATGCCAAGCTTGGCCGGCGTCATATTACATATTTTGTGATCCCAGACCAAAGTTGAACAGATATAACCCCGCCTTCAGAAGGTCATAGTTCTGAACCCCCTACTCCCATCCCCTTGCTCAGGTAACAGGAAAAGGGTGGTCTTGGGAGGGGGGATAAAAAGGTGGGCAATTGGTAATGGGAGAGAGCCTGTTTTTACCATCAAAGAGACAACATCAAGGTTCCAAGGAAGTATGGTATGATACTCTGTTTTATCCCTTTTATTTTATACTGTTTTGTACTTGTACTATCTAAGTCTATGTCTCTTTTTATATGCATTTTTATGTAACAGCACTGTGACCCATTTTATACTCAGATTAAACATTTTTAATCAGTTCTGTCTTTGTTCTCTAATCGAATTCAGCCTAGAAGTAGCCTTTTGTATACATATAGATACGTCACGTTACTAAGCGGTTAACTATAGATATCAGTTTGGGGATTGTGTAGTTATCGCAGTCGGATTGTTTTTGGGTAACCTAAGACGCCCGGTTTTAAAGTTCTTGGTGGTGGCAGCGTGTTTTACACTGGGAGTTTTGGGGTGACTGGTTGGGGTTGGTGGTGGTTGCTTGGTGCCCTGCGGGGAAAGTGGCCAAACGCACCGGAAGTCTGGTTGGCGTTTAACCCTTGGTACACCCGTACTCCCACGTCGCGGCTCGGCCGATAGCCCTGTCCGTGACAAACTGGTGGCATAGCGGTGGGATAGATATATTGATATATATATTTTTAGAGGTTTTTAGTGCTGACTGGATTTGCCTGAAGCACTAGAAGAAATTGCATACCTTTTTGTGTAATTTCCAAAGACAGAGCTCAGTGCTGATTTAAAAAGACATACAAAGTACAAAACAGTTTCCCCTCCCTACTCTTGTTTTTCTTTCTCTATACCATTTCCGAATATGGAGGCCTATCGCAAACAACCCAAAGAGGCCCTGGAATTGATGTGCCAAGCTAGGAATTTACAAACTTTTGGCAAGAGCAAGGAACAACTTATTGCTGACCTTATGGAGACCGACAGGCACACTGTAGAGCCAGAGACGGACATTGAAAGCGTTACAGAGCTCCCTACTACTGCAGGAGCGCTACTTGTTGGAATGCCCAGTGGTTGTACCCCTCAAAGTGCTATGGACATTTGCGCAACAGATTTATTTCGGCAACTGATGGCTTCAAATCCTCGGGAGGCCATGCAGGTGATGATTCAACAGCAGGCATCAGAGAGACAAGAAAGGCTGGCAGAAAGAGAAGCAGAGAGACAAGAAAGGCTGGCAGAAAGGGAAGCTGCGGAAAGGCAGGCAGAAAGAGAGGCACAAAGGAGACATGAACTGGAAATGGCCAAGCTGCAGTCCACTGTTCAGTCCTCTCTGAACAGTAATGCATCCGATCCCAGCACACGTAGGCTCCGCAAGGATGATTTTCCCTCCCTGGAAGAAGGGACTGATTTGGATGTGTTCCTAAAAAGTTTTGAAAAAGTGTGCAGGCAGCACCAAATACCCTCAGACCAGTGGGGGAGATATCTAACCCCACAACTGAAAGGAAAAGCCTTGGATGTGTTTGTGTCCCTTCCCTCAGAGACTGACAACGATTATGAGGCAATCAAATCTGCCTTGCAAAAAACTTTTAACCTTACTCCTGAGGCTTATAGGAAAAAGTTTAGGAGCATGCAGCAGAGTGCGTCATCCAGCTGCATTCTATATGTTGCACAATTGGAAACCGCGTACAAGCAATGGGTAACTGGAATACAAGTTACTACCTATGAAGCTGTTAATGACTTAATGGTCCTAGAACAGTTCTTACAGACCCGGAGCCCTGATGTACGAGAATGGATTTTAGAAAGAAAGCCGAAAACAGCTAGGGATGCTGCAGAGCTGGCAGATGACTACGCCGACATTCGTGCATCTAGGCGTGGAGTTGTGTCAGCTGGTACTTCCACCTGGAGAGGGGCTACAGTTCCATCATCGTCCACAAGATCAGCAGTGAGGACTTCACCACCAACTGCCAATGGGGTAAGGGCTATGTCTGGTGAGTCACATGCCCGCCGTTGTTTTCAATGCAACCAGATTGGGCATCTGAGCTTTAATTGCCCCACTAGAAATCCACCCCAACCTGCTCGTGGGAGTGGGAGCGCCCCTGAAGGGGTACCATCAGTTTTGCTTGTGGGTGGGCCTGTGGGGAAAAAGGAGGATAACCTGCAGAGTGTAACTGTGGGTGACCGGGTGACCATGGGACTGAGAGATTCTGGAGCTTCCTTCACCTTGGTGCGCCCTGAAGTGGTGAATACGGAGGACATAATCCCTGGAAGAACCATGTCCATCAAAGGAATTGGGGGCGTGCGTCCTGCTGTGCCCCTGGCACGTGTGTACCTGGATTGGGGTGCGGGGAAAGGTTTGCGGGAAGTGGGTGTTTCTGAGGATATCCCTGTTAATGTTCTGTTGGGGAATGATTTGGGCCGGATGCTCTGTCACTATGCTCCAGAGGACACTGCTTGCGAGCCGGAAGGCCTGACTGACCGCCCTGCTTTACCTAAAGTTGTGTGTGAAACTTTGGGGGACATTGTGAAATGTGATCCCTGGGAGGGAGGGCCGAGCAAATCTGTGCCAGAACCAGGGGTGTCTGAGGTGCCGTGTGAGAATGTGGAGGTTTCGCATCACTGGGAGGGAGGACAGAGC
>VKOC01014851.1:0-10586 GCA_009364415.1 Spea multiplicata
ATAGAGATAACATTAAACATGAGCATTGCATTAAACGTGGATATAGCATTAAATATGGACATAGCATTAAACATAGAGATAACAGTGAACATGGACATAACATTAAACACACAGATAACATTAAACATGGGCATAGCACTACACATGGATATAGCATTAAACGTGGACATATCATTAAACATAGAGATAACATTAAACATGGGCGTAGCATTAAACATGGATATAACATTAAACATAGACATATCATTAAACACAGACAATATTAAACATGGACATAGCATTAAACATAGAGATAACATTAAATATGGACAAAGCACTACACGTGGATATAGCAATAAACATGGACATAGTATTAAACATAGAGATAACATTAAACATAGAGATAACATTAAACATGAACATAGCGTTAAACATGGACATAGAATTAAACATGGACATAGCATTACACATGGATATAGAATTACAAGTACATATATCATTACACATGAATACTACATTAAACATGGACATGGACACTGCACAAAGAGTTAAGATTAAATATGGACATAGCATTAAATATTAAACATAGACATAACCTTACACATGGATATAGCATTACACATGGACATAGCATTAAAAATAGAGATAACATTAAACATGGACATAGCATTAAACATGAACATAACATTACACATAGAGATAACATTAAACATGGGCATAGCATTACACATGGATATAGCATTAAACATGACATAGTATTACACATGGAGAGAGCATTAAACATAGACATAGCAATAAACATGGACATAGCATTACACACGGACATAACATTAAACATGGACAAAGCATTAAACATGGATATATCATTACACATGGACATAGCAATAATATGGACATTGCATTAAACGTGACATAGCATTACACATGGAGATAGCATTAAACATGGAGACAGCATATACATGGATATAGCATTAAACATGAATATAGCATTAAACAACGACATAGCATTAAACATATAGATAAGATTAAACATGTATATAAAATTAAACATGGGCATAATATTAAACATATGCATAGCACTTCACATGGATATATCATTAAACATGGAGATATCATTACACATAGAGATAACATTAAACATGACATAGCATTACACACGGAGATAGCATTAACATGGATATAGCATAAACACGGACATAGCATTAAATATAGAGATAACATTAAACATGGACATAGCAATAAAAATGGACATATTCAAAAAACATGGACATAGCATCAAACATAACATAGCATTACACATGGAGATAGCATTATATATACAGATAAGAATAATTATGGAGATAGCATTAAACATGGACATAACATTAAACATGGACATAGCAATAAACATGGACATAGCAATAAACATGGACATAGCATCAAACATAACATATCATTACACATGGAGATAGCATTAAACATGGAGATAGCATTAACATTGATATAGCATTAAACATGTACATATCATTAAACATGGACATATCATTACACATAGAGATAACATTAAACATGGGCATAGCATTAAACATGGACATACAATTACACATAGTGATAACATTAAACATTAAACATAGACACAGCCTTACCCATGAATATAGCATTAAAATGTACATAGCACTGCACATGGATATAGCATTACAAGTAGATATAACATTAAACATGGACATATCATTACACATGGATATAGCATTAAACATGGACATAACATTGCACAAAGAGATAACATTAAACATGGACATATCATTACACATGAATATAGCATTAAACATAGACATAGCACTGCACATAGAGATAACATTAAACATACACATAGCACTACACATGGATATAGCATTAAACATGGAGACAGCATATACATGGATATAGCATTAAACATGAATATAGCATTAAACAACAACATAGCATTAAACATAGCGATAACATTAAACAAGGACATAGCATTACACATATAGATAAGATTAAACATGGATATAACATTAAACATGGGCATAATATTAAACATATGCATAGCAGTTCACATGGATATATCATTAAACATGGACATATCATTACACATAGAGATAACATTAAACATGATATAGCATTACACACGGAGATAGCATTAACATGGATATAGCATAAACACGGACATAGCATTAAATATAGAGATAACATTAAACATGGACATAGCAATAAAAATGGACATATTCAAAAAACATAGACATAGCATCAAACATAACATAGCATTACACATGGAGATAGCATTATATATACAGATAAGAATAAATATGGAGATAGCATTAAACATGGACATAACATTAAACATGGACATAGCATCAAACATGGACATATCATTACACATAGAGATAACATTAAACATGGGCATAGCATTAAACATGGACATACAATTACACATAGTGATAACATTAAACATTAAACATAGACACAGCCTTACCCATGAATATAGCATTAAACATAGACATAGCACTGCACATAGAGATAACATTAAAATGTACATAGCACTACACATGGATATATCATTACAAGTAGATATAACATTGGGTATAGCATTAAACATGGGTAATGCATTACACATAGAGATAACATTAAACATGGACATAGCATTAAATATGGACATAGCATTAAACATAGAGATAACATTAAACACGGACATAGCATTGCACATGGAAATAGCATTAAACATGGACATAGCATTAAACATTGACACAGCCTTCCACATTGAAATAACATTAAACATGAACATAGCAATAAATATGGACATAGCAATAAACATGGACATAGCCTTACACATGTATATAGCATTAAACATGGACATTTCATTACACATAGAGATAACATTAAACATGACATAGCATTACACACGGAGATAGCATTAACATGGATATATCATTACACATAGAGATAACATTAAACATGGGCATAGAATTAAACATAGAGATAACATTAAATATGGATATAGCATTAAACATAGAGATAACATTAAATATGGATATAGCATTAAACACTTACATATCATTACATATAGAGATAACATTTAACATGGACATAGCATTAACATGCATATAGCATTAAACATGGACAAAGCATTACACATGGGCATAAGATTACACATGGACATAGCATTAAACATGGATATAGCTATACAGATAGAGATAACATGAAAAATGGACATAGCATTACACATGGACATAACATTAAGCATGGATATAGCATTAAACATGGACATAGCATTAAATATGGACATAGCATTAAACATAGCGATAACATTAAACATGGACATAGCATTAAACATGGACATAGCACTACACATAGGAATCGCATTAAACATGGACATATCATTACACAAAGAGATATTATTAAACATGGACATACAATTAAACATAGAGATAACATTAAACATGGACAAAGCATTAAACGTGGACTCATCATTACACATAGATATAACATTCAACACGGGCATAGAATTAACATGGATATAGCATTAAACATGGACAGAGCATTAAACATAGAGATAACATTAAACATTGATATAGCATTAAACATGGATATAGCATCACAAATAGAGATACGATTAAACATGGACATAGCATTAAACATGGACATAGCATTACAAATAGAGATGACATTAAACACGGGCATAGCATAAAACAAGGACATAGCATTAAGCGTAGAGATAACATTAAACATGGACATAGCATTACACATTAAATGTGGACACAGCATTAAACATGGACTTAACATTACACATGGACATAGCATTAAACATGGATATATCATTAAACATAGATATATCATTAAACATGGACATACCAATAAACATGGACATAGCATTAAACATGCACATATCATTACACATATAAATAACATTAAACATGGGAATAGAATTAACAAGGACATAGAATTAAACATGGCAATAAGCTTACACATGGACATAGCATTAAACATGAACATAGCAATAAACATGGACATAACATTACACATGGACATAACATTAAACATGGACATAGCATTAAACATAGATATAGCATTAAACATGGAAATAGCAATAAACATGGACATAGCATTAAACATGGACATATCATTACACAAATAGATAACATTAAACATAGGCATAGCATTAACAAGGACATAGCATTAAAAATGGACATAGCATTAACCAAAAGATAACATTAAACATGGACCTAGCATTAAACATAGAGATAACATTAAACATGGACATAGCATTAAACATAGAGATAACATTAAACATGGGCATAACATTAATCATGGATATTAAACATGAATATAGCATTACACATATAGATATCATTAAACATGGACATCGCATTAAACAGAGATAACATTAAACATGGGAATAGCATTAAACATAGAGATAGCATTAAACATGGACATAGCATTGCACAAAGAGATAACATGGGCATAGCACTACACGTGGCTTTAGCATTAAGCATGGACATATCATTAAGCATAGACATAACATTAAACATGGACATAGCATTAAACGAGGACATTTCATTAAACATAGAGATAACATTAAACACAGGCATAGCATTAACATGGATATATCATTAATCATGGACATAGCATTAAACACAGAGATTACATTAAACATGGACATAGCATTAAACATGGACATATCATTACACATATAGATAACATTAAACATGGGCATAGCATTAACATGGATATAGCATTAAACATGGACATGCCCCTGATATGCCTTATACCCCCTATATGCCACCGTGCCCCTTGATATGCCACTGTGCCCCAATATGCCTTATACCCTCCCTATATGCCACAATGCTCCCTGATATGCCTTTTACCGCCTATATGTCCATAGCATTATGGACATATCATTACACATATTGATAACATTAAACATGAACATAGCATTAAACATGGATGTAGCATTAAACATGGACATAGCATTACACATGGATATAGCATTAAACATGGATATAGCAATAAACATGGGCATAGCATTACACATGGAGGTAGCATTAAACATGGACATAGCATTAAACATAGAGATAACATTAAACATGGGCATAGCATTAACCCCTTAAGGACAAACCCATTGAAAACAATGCATTTTGACCCCGTACATGTACGGGCTTTGTCATTAAGGGGTTAAACATGGACATTGCATTACACATGGAGATAGCACTAAACATGGAAATGGCATTAAACATGGACATAATACTACTCATGGAGATAACATTAAACATGGACTTAGCATTAACCATTGATATATCATTAAACATGGACATAACACTACTCATGGAGACAGTATTAAACGTGGAGATAGCATTAAACAAGGACATAACATTACACATGGAGATTAGGGCTGCAACAACGAATCGATTTTTATCAATTTATAAAATGAGGTTTTTTTTAGAGTAAATGCTCTGAAAAACTCTCCTCCTTCTATAATCCGACCTGAAATAGAGATTGGATTATAACTCTAGAATCCAGACCCCCGCAGAGCTGGAGGATACCTGGATTATCCTCTGCCAGCCAGTGGGGGTCTGTGCAAAACGTGCAGACATCCTCCGCTTCTCCCTGAGTCCCCTTCACTTCCACTTCTCCCCTCCACTTCCGCTGGGGCTTCTATTACTAAACGCTGACGTCACGTGACTTTGCGGACTGCTGCACCATCATGGAAGCCGCAATGGAAGTGGAGGGGAGAAGCGGAGGCTGTATGCACGCATCGCACAAACCCCCACCGGCTGCCGGAGAGGATCCAGGTCCCGTGCAGCGCTGCAGTGGATTTGGATTTTAGTACGCGATGTGTGCAACCTCTGCTACTTCCCTTCACTTCCACCTGCCCCACCAGGGGTTAGTATATCAAAAGAAGAAAAATGGGACAAATAAGCACCACTGGGTAAGCTAAGCCTGGAGTATTATCTTTATTTTTCTGCTTATTTGCCCCATGTTTCTTCTGTTGATATATTAACCCCTGGTGGGGCAGGTAGATTTTTTTCAGGATCTATTTATTATGTGCATTCTTTAATTTGTGTTTTTTATTTTTTAATTGCTGTGATATTTGATTTATTGTTTGTACTGTCCATATATTTATATGGTATTGTGTATCATATTTTTTGTCTCTATTTATTAAAGCATATTTTTATACCTTTTTTAGTGCTGTCAGTTTTTCTTATATGAGGGGGGGTTTAAGGTATATCAGAGGGCACAGTTGCATATTGGGGGTAAAAGGCATATCAGGGGGCTCAGCGGCATCTCAGTGTCATATAGGCGGTAAAAGGCATATCAGGGAGCATTGTGGCATATAGGGAGGGTATAAGGCATATCGGGGCACAGTGGCATATCAAGGGCACAGTTGGGATTAAGCGGGGTATAAGGCATATCAGGGCAGAGTGGCATATAGGGGGGGCTATAAGGCATATCAGGCACAGTGGCTTATAGGGCGGCATAAGGAAGATTTTTTAGGGGGTAAAAGGCATATCAGAGGACACAGCATATAGGAGATATAAGGGATATCAGGGAGCACAGTGGCATCTCTGGCATTTAGGAAGCATAAGACATTTCTTGGGCAGAGAGGCAAGCCAGGCGTGAGATGTGCATAACTGGGGTCAGGTTGGCAAATAAAAGAAAATATAAACAAGAAGCATTTTTCTCAATCATAGTTTTTGTTAAAAATGAAAAAAGAGTTTACATGAATGAATATTTACTAGTAAAACTTTTTTTGGTATTTTGGTAAAACTTGAGAAATAATGTGTTTTGGGTTCTTATACCTTTAGAATATAGCTTTCATTATAACGTCAGTAACATAACAAGGCAAATAGAGAAATGCCAATGTGATAAAGAGAAAAAAGTGTTAATGACACATCTAAATGTAAATTATAAGTTTTGGTTTTAAATAAACAAAAAATGTGCATATTGTTTTTTTTATCCGATTAATCAATTAATCGAGAACATAACCGGCCAAATAATTGATTATGAAAATAATAGTTAGTTGCAGCCCTAATGGATATAGCAATACACATAGAGATAACATTAAACATGAACATAGCATTAAACATAGAGAAAGCATTACACATGGACATAGCATTAATCA
The DNA here is from genome assembly GCA_009364415.1 of Spea multiplicata. Taxonomy (NCBI): domain Eukaryota; kingdom Metazoa; phylum Chordata; class Amphibia; order Anura; family Pelobatidae; genus Spea; species Spea multiplicata. The sequence continues at coordinate 7,097 of VKOC01014851.1, forward strand.
TGGACATAGCATTAAACATACGGATAACATTAAACATGGACATAGCATTAACCATGGAGAAAGCATTACACATAGAGATAACATTAAACATGGACATAGCATTACACCTAGAGATAACTTTAAACATGGACATAGCATTGATCATGGACATAGCATTACACATGGATATAGCGATAAACATGGACATAACACTACTCATTGAGATAGCATTAAACATGGAGATAACATGGAACACATCTGAATATGTGGACCACTTCCTACAAAAATACGTACCCAACAGCCCCGCATATAGTAAAGATACTACATACCTACTCAATTTAATAGATTCGATTGTGTGGTCAGAAGGTTAGCTATGGGCCACAATGGATGTATCTTCTTTATACACGGTAATAAGACATGAACAGGGAATTGAAGCAATTAATAAAACACTAAAACGGGGATGTAGAACTTAACACAATAGAGAATGATTTCATTTTGGAATGTATCGATTTCACTCTTAAATATAACTATTTCTGGTTTGAACACCAGTTTTACCGTCAACTAGGTGGGACAGCCATGGGTGCCAGGATTGCGGCGAGTTACACCAACCTTTTCGTAGCCGAATGGGAAGCAGAACAGATATGGCATAACAATCCATTCGAAGCGGACCTGGTGCTGTGGAAGAGATATATCGATGATGTGTTAATTATATGGAGGGGAATACTGGATAAATTACATCAATTTATAGAATACATCAACCAGAACCAATCCAACCTAAAATTTACTTTCAACATAAACTAAAGCAAAGTGTTGAATTATTGGATATGGAACTATTCACAGAAGGCAATGCTCCAGAAATTATAAAAATGCTACCGATGCCAATGGTTTCATTGATTACACAAGCTGTCATCACTCAGCATGGTTAGATAACATCCCCATGGGACAGATGATGAGAATAAGGAGGAACTGTACACGGGACCAGGACTTTATTAAACACACCGCAGATATTAAAAGTAAATTTAGGGAGAAACGCTATCCAATAAAGTTATTAGAGAGAAGTCAACAGAAAGTGGAACAAATGGACAGATCTCATCTACTAAAAGGAAAGCCCAAAGATAATATGAACCAAAAAGATTTCAGTTTTTCATTCATGACGGTATATAATACTAAGGCTCACCACATTAAAAAGATATTGCGGAAACACTGGCATGTCCTGAAGAGCGATGACATTTTAGGTCCCCTCTTACCGGAAAAACCTGAAATCATATACACAAAACCCCAAAAAATCTGAAAACCATGTTCCTCCCAACAAAGAAAACAGAAATTAATTCTAATACCTTTCTGGGCAAAAAAACCATTGTTTTTTTCCCATGCGGTACGTGCAGGATGTGCACCTACCTACCAAGGAAAAAGAACAGTTTTATCAATAATAGGACAGGAAATACATACGAAATTAAGAAATTCATCACCTGCACCACCAAATGTGTAATTTATTTATTACAATGTCCATGTGGTGCACAGTATGTGGGAAGAACTATCAGACACTTAAAGAAAGAATTTTGGAACATCTTGGGAACATTATGAATTCAAGCATTAAACACGGTGTCCCGCGACACTGTAATTCATGTCCTGTTTTCTCAATTAATCAATTTTGAATCATGGGAATAGACATTGTACCCCCAAATTGGAGAGGAGGGAATAGTGCAGAAAACATTTCAGGGAAGGAAACTGAGTGGATCTTTAAATTAGGAACATATTAAAAAGGAGGCTTGGATATTCAAGCTTTCACCTAAGGGATCCCAAATAGGGGTTTAGGATATGCAGGGCAATTCAAAAGTTGTTTTTTTGTTTGGTTGGGGGTTTTTTTTTAACCTCTTCCCCCTTTTTGAAATAAATAGACACTGACTACTTATTCATTTGTGGGTTCTTCAATATTACTTTTTACTACACATAATTCCAATATTTCGTATTTTGTATTATTGTTTGGCACTTTTCATCCCTTACTGCCGTAGATTCATATAGACATTTATGTACAAACAAAACCCATAGTATGTTTCTGCACAATCTTTAGTTATAGTTCATATATCCACGTTTAATATTTTCTCATTCATACAATCACATCCTAAAACGTTTACATCCTATAGCGTTTATACCACCTTCATGTTAATCCGTCTTCAAATGTCATTGCTTAACATCTGCACTTCACAGCACAACAGCACAACAGCACAATAGGACCCGATGCAAGACTAAGAAAAGAGACTACAGTACGGAGAAGGAGAAGCCGGCATCTGCAAAAGAATGTGGCGTTTCTATGGGGACGCGTATAAACAGAGTGACGTCACTATAGAGCACACATCCAGCCTGCAAGACGTCCTCACGTATTGTGGAATGACGTAACGGCGCCACCTAGTGTACATGTGCGTACAACACGTTCTCATGTTCTGGGAAACAACGTTACACTGCCATCTAGCGTACATGGAAGAAAATAGAACGAATTAACACGCATATAAAAAGAGTTGAAGAAGCGATCGAATACTTTTTACCTCCTGAGGAATCCATTAAAGGCGAATGACTTTTTATTTCACTTGTTTGACAGATTTATATTTTATATATCTTAAAGTACTTGTTTAAAATGTATATCAAATTATTTTAAAGGGATATTCCCATAATAAATCTATGTTTTTAAATATAAGCAACAGTTGTTTATTCTCTGGGGGTGGTTTTCCCTCTCCCTGGCTGGAAGAAGTGTCCGCACTGTATCACAGCGTTCGGGGGATCGGACCTGTAATCAGAGCCGGCCTTAGGTGTTCTGGCGCCCTGTGCGGACTACTCCTCTGGCGCCCCCCCATCCCAAAAAAGGAATAAAAACTTGTAACAAAACTCCCCTTTCTCACTATCTATCCCCCTGTATCACTATCTACCACCTCTGCCCCTTCTCACTGCCCCCTCTTCTCACTGATCCCCCTCTGCCCCTTCCCCTTACTTACCTTGTTGAGTCCTGCAGTGGGAGCGGGAGGCGTCCGTTTTCCCGTGGTGCGCGCTTCACAGCTGAGCGCCGGAACAGCAATCACATTCCTATCATGCCCAGGCATATCCAGATTCCAGGATGTACTCGCAGACTTGGCATGATAGGAGTATGATTGCCCTATCTACCCCTTCTCACTCCCTTCTGCCCTATCTACCCCTTCTCCCTCCCTTCTCCCCTATCCACCCCTTCTCACTCCCTTCTCCCTATCTACCCCCTTTCCCCTGTCTCACTCCCTTCTCCCTATTTACCCCCTCCTAACTATCTACCCTCTCCCTCTTTGAAGTTCACTTACCTTTCAGGAGTCCTGCGGTGGGGGTGCAAGGCCTCTGCCTCCCAGCTCTGCCACTGTATGAAACAGTATAGAGTGATGGGAGTTATGATGTACTTTTAGAGCATAATTAGATCATGAAAAAGACATTGGAAAGGGTACAGCATAACACCCATCACTCTCACACATAGACCAATCCACACATATACCAATCC
>VKOC01014853.1:0-83332 GCA_009364415.1 Spea multiplicata
GGGGAATCGTATCTGGGTCACCCTACGTGTACCGGAGACAAGGTGAGAGGCGAAAGGGGTGATAGATGGCCCCGGGGGTGGCTTGTTTGGGTTTGACAGAGACATTAGGTCAAGGTCATGGGGTGGCGGGGCAGTAACATTGCCGGGTAACTGGGATATATATTTATTATATATATATATAATGCTGAGCTCAGCTGTAACCGTGGCTTTATCCCGGGCATACAGAGCTGATGTGTATTATGTTAACATGTCTGATTATACTGGGCTCATACAGCTCACTAGCCCTTGGTCTGTGACTAGTGGCCCACTGGGTATTGTGTACCCGAGACCCTGGCTGCTGCAGAACCTCTCATGTAGGATGACAGTGAAGTAGAATATACACGTCACACAGTTACACAGAGGAATGCTGTCATTTTACGAGAAATTCTACTCGCTTCATGTTTAGATTGGAGTAAAATGACCAAATTCCCATAAAGTTATGGACATCGGATTGTCCAGGGGGGAGGAGGAGGCACTGTGTTTTATTTGTAGTTCTGCATATTACCATCGGCCCCTTGGAGCTTCGGGCAGCATTTACACCCTGGCAAGATCCTTTCTGTGCTTCTTTTATACAGTTCATATATAATGAACAAAATATTAATGTTATATCATTTGATATGCCTCCTTAACGCATTCTCTGGGACTTTACTGTGCAGCTTTTGTGTTCTGATAAGTTTTTTTTTTTACATTTTCTGTGTTTTAGATAAACATTTTGTGCAACTTAAGCTTTAACTGCCAAAGTAGTTTTAGAGATACTCTACATAATCCCCCCCCCCTCGACCTGTTACAGTGTATAGAAACCTATTCCGAGTTTCTGTTTACATTAAAGGGACAGTCAAGTCCCTAGGTTTTTTTTTTGTTTAAATGCTTCTGATGCGTTTATTTTGCACGGCGTCCGATGCCTTTTACTGCGTGCAACTTGGTCTGTGCATCCGAATTTAACGGCCGCTGTCTCATTTCCCTTCTCTACCGGCTGCTTCTGCTGGAACTAAGATGTTCAAAAAGAAGGCATACTTAAGTACACTGCACCGCTGTATTCAGCACTGTTCAGCTAACCTGCGTATGATTGGCTGCAGCTTTTATAATATAGTATAGATGTTGGTGAAGCGTCCCAGTGCTTTTATAGAACGGTGATATGAATGAGAAAGCAATGAATGTGAATGTATAGAAATGTATAGCCCGAGTGACGTGTTTTACCTCTGTTGTAATATATAAAAAAACTCCATTAACGGGGCTGGCTGGGTGTGTTTGTGAGCTCAGTGCTAGTGTAAGGACGCGCATTCACGTGTTTGTAATTGGGTGATATCATTTTGCCAGGGGGCCAGCATGTCGCCGTCAGAGGAGGACAACGCTTTAGTGAACTCGCCCGCGGAAAAAGAAAAAACCTTTTCAAAACAAGACATCGTGAAGCTCCTGGCCGATCGGTTTTCTCGCCTTCCTGAGAATGAACGGTAAGCAGGAGCCTCAGTTTGTAAGAACCTGGAAACAAATCATTTCTGTAGTTTGACAAGTGGAAAAGGTGCAGGGATCATCCGTTCCTGGACCCCGTGCATTAACCATGTAAGTGCCATGACATATACACACATCTATACCCCAAGGCTAATTTTCATAGTTTTACTATTATTTAGGTGATATGATATCCGCCTTGTATATTAAGTCGTGATTAGTGAATAAAGCACATGCGCTAGGCGTAGTTGTCCATACATGCGTGTTATGCACTAATGTATGCTTTGTTATATGATATATGCTGTTCTCATGGTTCTGGCTGTCTGTTATAACTCGGGCTATAATTCCGTATTATATGCTCTGCAGCAAGCTGTTTTCGTACGGATCGGTCTACCTCGGGATCAACGGAGCGTTTGCCGGGCTCATCGCGAACAGCTTGTTTAGACGAATTCTGAACATCTCTCAGGCTCGCTTTACATCCAGTCTTCCAATGGCCGTCCTTCCCTTCTTGACTACCGTGGTCGTCTACAACGGCACCGTATCCCAGCCTCTCCTTCACGGTACGCATGGGGGGGGTGCCGGGGGGACCGTCCCGTCCCACACAACGAGAATTTACGGTCGTGATCTCCGTTCTCACAAACCTTTTACGTTTAGTCAGTATAGTAGTGCTTACAGGGGAGTGTGTCTCGGAATGTCCTTGCTGTTCGAATAACATGATGCGATTAACCATTTGAGTGCACGTCCTGCTGTCAGTCAGCGGATTAGTATGATGGGATTACATTGTGCTTGCTGGCATTTCCCGGTAATTTCTGTTAATGGTCATTCTAATCCTCTTTCGGCGATTTACGCCTCGCAGTTTATATTTCCTGCAACGGATGCCGTCCTGGCAGGAACACCGGTGTCATTTTAATTTGAGTTTCCATCAGCGAGATGATAAAAGGCTTAGAAAAAAAATCCCTGTCTCTGGAATCATATCGCTTTACAGGAAGGGTGGTAGATAAGTAGAACAGCCTCCCATCAGAAGTGGGAGATGTAAGTATGCATGAGATAAGGAATATGGCTCCTGAATCTAAAACAAGGCCAAGGACTGAATAAGGTCTGCGTCTTTACAGCAGGAAAAATAGACGGGCCAAATGGGTCTGATGTGCCAGCAAATTCTATGTTAAGAAGCCGTACATTCTCTTTATGCTCTACAGAGTTTGTGATCTCTTAAACGTCTCTTATACTTCATCCTCATCCCAAGCTGGACTGCACGCCGACTTGTAATATTTGCTTTCCCTGTTTCCAGGTGATCTGAACTGTTCAGTCTGCACCATGATTCGGGGAGGATTAGCCGGATCCATTGCTGGCGGTTTTTATCCAATTCTCTTAGCTCTGCCTATCAACGGAGGACTGGCCGCCCGGTAAGCTTCACACGAGGAACCTTTGGAATAGTTTACCCTCAGAGTATATCCGGAGATTATTATCTTTTATTTATATAGCGCCAACAGTTTACGCAGCGCTTAATACAATACATAAATTCAAGGGGTCTGACAAGACGAGAATTGACAGACTAAGACAAACCGATATATTAGGTGGAAAGAGCCCGGCTTACAATCTTGAGGGATTGCTCTGAACCCCTAAACGCATAGGTCTAAAGCACCCCACTACTAACCATCTATGTAACTCAGAGAAATTCCACAAGAAGTACTCATGTAAAGGCACATATTTAATAACTGTCTCTTTTGATGCGTATGGATTTAGTGGGGTATTTGTCGGGAGCTGCGCGGTGTCCGATGCTTCTGCTTACGAGTCGTTTTTTGTCTTACGTTTTTCAGCTACCAGACGGCGCCTCTGCCGGAGAAAGGGAATATCGTCCGCTTCTGGACCGCAGTCACCCAGCCGGTCGTTAAGAAAATGGCCTTCGCCCTCATCCTTCAAGCAATGTTTGGGGTTTATATCAGCTCTCGGCATTTCGTACTGTATGAAAAAATGCTTCAACTGCCTTCGGATCCGGCGGATAGCGAACTGTCCCAATAAACTTTATTGGAATGCATTTTTATATTTTTTTTAGCTATTTTATTCAACAGAGCAAATGTGGGAAATGTAATAAATTTTTCCTGCCCTAAAAGATTAATTTGATATTTAAAAAAAAAAACCAAAGATAAACAAACCACTCGTCTGCAGTTGATAGCTCCCATTTTCATTATACATGCACAGGTTTTAGAGGACATTGAAGGCCTGGATTACTTTCCTTACAGACAAATGATATATATATATATATATGATTATATATATAATTATATGTAATTCTGTCTGTAAGGGAGCCGATATATATTTATAGTTGGCACCACAGTGCAAGAAATGGTTTTTATTTTAGGTTCTACATTTTTTTTCATACTGTATGTATGTTTTCAACAGGGGTCATCAGAAACACCATATGCATTTCAATGTGTATAACGGCGTGGCCCTTTAAATTTTCATGGGTGCCCATTTTGCACATGCATTGGGGGAATAGGCATTATCTTTACACTACTGTCCTTTTTAGAGACCTCGTTCCCTATATATGTCACTACTAATATAACAGGGAAAAAAATAGCTTACATGTATCAAAGCTGCCTGCAGCAGAAAGCAGCGAGCCTGCCGACTAATGCCAAACAATGTAGGATGTAATACTAGTGGTAAGAAAAAGTAAATGAACCCTTTGGAATTCCAATGATATTTCATGTCTTTATTGAACGCGCCCATTAAACATTCATAGATCTGGTGGAAAAAAGAACCATTGGATTTAACTCCTTAATGACAAAGCCTGTACATGTACAGGCTCAAAATGCATTGTTTTCATGCATTTGGGACCGCCCACTGTCCTTAAGGGGTTAATAACCAGTGAAACCTCCTTTGGCAGCAATAACCTCAAATAATTGCTTCCGGTAAGCTGCCGATCAGACCCACACAACGTTTGGGAGGAATGTTGGAGGGGTGGATATATATATGGAGTCCGATGCCTAGGATGTCTGGTATGAACGGCTCTCTTAAGGTCACTGCATCACTAATGAGTTGAGGTGCGGGCTCCGACTGAGCCATTCCAAAAAGCAAATTCTTTATTATTTACTGTTTAGGGTCGCTGTTCTGCTGCATCAAAATACTAACTCTATGCTACAAAGCTCTCACTAACGCCAATCCCCTCTACTTATTCCTCCCTCATCAGCAAATATACTCCAGCCGGCCCTCTAAGATCCAATTACCTCCCCCTCACATCTTCACTCATCACCTCCTCCCATGCCAGCCTACAGGACTTCTCTCGCGCAGCACCAACCCTCTGGCACTCCATACTCCATACACAAACTGTACCCTCCTTCAAACGCTCCCTAAAAACCTCTCTCTTCAGGGAAGCCTACCACTAACATAAACATCAGAACTTCTCTCTCACCCACTTACAACCCTTATCTTGTCCTATATTTCCGTCATTCACTACCACGCAGTCCTCACCTCCTGTTTCTCACCCCTTATCCACCTAGAATGTAAGTTTCTGCGGGAACAGCACCCTCCATTCCTCTTGTATCTGTAGGTCAGTTGCTGTATTGTACTTGTCGTTATCTGTAACATTTTCATCTTGTACAGCGCTGCGAATCTGTCAGCGCTTTATTATTTTATTATCCTTTATTTATAATCACCCAACTTCTACTGCGCTTCCCTTGGCAGACAGTCAGCTTGTACGATACCTTGTTAAACCCGGGAATTCATTGTCCCCTGGAGGACGGCATGCCTTCCAGGCCCCTAAACCATGCTGCTCCTTCCATCGTACTTCGCTTTAGGATGTTTTTGTGGGTTCAGGTTTTCCAACCCACTCTGAATGTTTGAATGATGTATTGAACATGAATACAACACCTTTGTATGATTTGTTAACAGATTGTGTTTGTTCATTATTGTAACTTAGAAGAAGATCACATAATACTTTAAGCGTATACATAAACGCTGGTAATGCCAAAGGGATCACTTCTTCCTGCCACTGCATGTCATTGGGACTTAATCCCGTAACATCGATTGACGGGTCAGGCACATCACATGGTCACTTAACGACCAATGATGTGCCTGACACGTCATTTCATTAAACAAGCTTAATTACGTTTGTTAAACTTCATTTTGTTTTGTTTTTGGGTACTCCCCACTTGTATATAATTAAGATCTGGATTGTGGTGTGGAGCTGCTTTAAGAAAGAAAGAAAAAAAAAAAAAGAAACAGCATTAGTTTATGACACGGCTAAAGGCATATTTCAGATTACTCCCTTTAATTTACCGTTTACCGAGTACAGAAACAAAACGGTTTGCAGGTCACTCGCTCACAAATAAACCTTCAGATCTTGAAGATTAAACAAGTCAAAGAACGCATTTTCAGAAAGAAAAGTATTTAATAGAACAAATTACAGTTTTTTTTTTCAATCAGTCGGCTTTCCATCATAACCATTAATATACGAATGGCTGTCCTTGTTTGTTCTAAACATTAAACATCATAAAACCATGTTGCTACAGTAAAATGTGAGCATTGTATGGATGTAACAGCCGGGTAACGCTGCACTGCTTTCATTTACAAACATACTGTATATATTCCACACAAAAAATCACTAATTCAAATATTTAAAACATTAATCAAGGCTTGTGCTTGATATTTTAAACAAAAGACTGCATTATTAAAGACAGTGGTCTATTAAGTAAGTAAATAATAAGCAAACGATGCAGAACTTGGACCTCCCTGAGCATCATTTCTAATATCGACTATAAAGAAAGCAAAGTTTAAATGTACAATCCTGTGATTGTGAAGGACTTCAGTCTAAAAGCAGGAGGAGGTTTTGCCAAGTAAATCAAAGTGAAAAAGAAAGGTTCTAGGATCCCCAGAATGTAAGTGACGGTGCATCACCAGTAAGTGCTATCCCCCAACTGTAGCGGCTTCTAGAGCCACCGATATGGATTTTCTTCCGGATCAAGTTTCTTTTCGTTTTTAAGAAGTCATAGTAAAAATTCCTATTCAGCAACAGTAATAATTGGACACAATCCCAACCCATAGGAGTTATACTGCACCTAGGAGAAGACCCTGGGGGACTAAAATTAAGAGACCGCCATTTACAACAACAGCTATAACTGGGGTACTTCCTAAACATAACTACCAACTAACCCGGAGATGCGAGTACTTAACGAGCAGCATGTTCTCTGGGGTTTGGATACCCTACTTAGAAGGGCCAAACAGGCAAGGAATGAGTACATTATTGCCATATTAATAGTTAAATAAAGAGGTAGACCCTGATAACGAACTGACGTAAATAACATTTTCTTCAATGTTAAACAAATAAATAACTTTAAATAAAAAATTAAATTTCCCGGTGATAACAGATTTAAGTGTTCTGGACTTTTATAAAAGTTAAAAGGAATATATTTCCCAAGATAAGCTGCAGCCTTACGATAATGAAAGATGATCTGCTTTTAGACTAAGGTCCGACCCAATCAGTTATTTCACCCCGGTATCTGCATACAGAACATAAAGAGAGAAACCCCCCTGATATCACCCCAGTTACCTCATGTACCATACTACCTTTTAAAACAAAGCAGGGTGTCAGCAGCCGGTCCCGAATCTTCTGCCCACCGCTGAATCCACTTTAGCATAAAGAAAAACAAGGATGCTAAATACACATGTTCAAAAGGGAAGCGACATTTCAAAAAGAACAGAGCAGTGTGTTGACGTAAAACGCGCGCTTATTACTCAAAACCATCAGTTGGATTTTGCCAGTCAAGAGGATTATCTTAAAATAAGTAAACGCTTGTATTTTAGTGCTGAATTGCAGACTATTATTGTATTCAATAAGCTGGTATTTGATATGTTTGCGAGTTACTACGCCAACAGGCTCGGATACGCATTACTGCAAAAGCAGGATGATGAGTGCGGCTGTTTGGAAAATGCATCAACACACGTCGGATTCTTTGTGAAATCTCACTTTACAAATCATCGTAAAACCTAATATTTAACATTTACACTGAACTAAAGCTGGAAAATAATGAAAGGGTATCGACCCTCTTATATGATGGCCACTCTAATGTGTACCAACCACACAACCTAGGTGGACTTTTGCTGGAGTTTGTGCTGCTGCCCGGCCCCCGGTGCCATCAATCTAACAAGAGCAGTGCTATAATGCGCCAAGATTGATTTCTTTGGTTGTTAAGCTCTGCTCAGAGACAGCAAACACGAGATCCAGCTTAGGGCTGTATTTAGAGGGGCTGAAAATATTCGTGTAGTTGTGGAAGTGTCGGCCTAACAGTCAGTTTGATAACTCCAGGGAGGGAAGAAGCAAGAGCCTCAAAGGACCAAAAAAAGTGAAAAAAAGCAATAAAATGGCACTTTAATTTTGCTTGTTGTGTATGTTGTGTAGACATATGAAGCTAAAGAGGAGTTTTAAGGTAACTTCTAATCAGTCCCTTAGCTGCATGGTGGCCACCTCCAATGGGCAATGATGGCTTCTCACACCAGATCTTTGACTTATTTAAATATATATAAAGACGCTTTATGGGGGGAGCTCGCCCACTTAATACAGGTGGCAAAGCACCAAGGTAAGTTCTCCATGCAGTTTGAAACATCTGAGCAATAAAACCGCAGTGTATGCTGTCCCTGTCCACAAACAGCCCCCTGTAAAATGCTTAGTGCTGCGTTAGGGTAATTATAGGGATCCTTACCAGGTTGCGAGGCGGAATCGACTGCTCTTTAACTCCTACAACGGAGCAAGGCGAGAAATCACCTAAAAGAGAAACTGCCAGAGAGGTTTACTAGTAACGCAAAATGGATGCAGACAGTCTTCATGCAGTTGTGTTTACCATTTAGCTTATGCAGGCAGATCTGGTAATGCATTAACACCCGCGATCAACATTTCATTTCCCCATCACCCCCTTCCCCATTTAAAGTCATTTAAAGTTTATAACTCCTGGTCATGCCGCTCGTCCGTACGCATACCCGGGTTACCCGACCAGTTTGGCGCGATTATGATAATTCACAGTTAAAGGCATGCTCCCATTGGGTATAGAATGCATTAATGAATGGGGTGGCATATTGTGCCACAAACCGGTCAGAGTATAAGGAGATGCCCGGCAGCGATGACCACCCTACAATATAATGACAAAGCGTTAACGGGTCTAAGCATGTGTCCTCTGGCAGCAGGCGTCCAACACAGTGAGTCACAAGAGGTACTTGACCCTACATTTTGTTAGCAGAAGATGCATTCCGGGAACAGGACGCGCAGAACTCCACCGACACCCGCTCCTTGTCCACATGCAGACACACTCCGCTGGACGGCGCCTCTTCCTCCTCGTCGTCTTCATTCCCCTTGACGCCCGGTAAAGCGTAATCGTGGTCGCCAACTTCTGGAGGGTCGCGGAAAAGTGACGTAGTCAGCCGGAGCCCGCCAAATCCTGTCAGTCTCCCCAGCAACTGAGACAGGGCGCTGTCATTGGCCAGGACCGCCCGCAGGTAGCGCGCTTCGTGCTCAAGTTCTCGGACGCGCGCTCCCAGGGCCTGCCGCTCTCTCTGCAGCTGCTGGTTCTCGTCGGCCAGGCGCGTGACCCGGCTCTCCAGCCCACTCACGTACTCCTTCTTGCGCAGGCGATTGAGGCGCGCAGCAAGCGCGTTCTTGTTTCCCTCATAACGGGCGCTCTTCCGTGATGACACGTTAGGGGAGCCTGCAGCCGCCATCTTTTTGGTGTATAGGGGAGCCATTTCATCGCCGTGAGCCATGTTAGCCGAGACAGACGAAGAGGCCGCGCTGCGAAAAGGCCGGGTATCAATCTCGGTAGTGTCCATATCCACACAACCCACCAGCTGTTGCAGGAGGTCAGCAAACGGCGAATCCTCAGACTGGGAGCGGCCGCCCTCTTCCCCCCAGTCCGAGGCCTCCTCTATATCTAGCAGCTCATCGAGGTCCGCGACTGACTGGAAACTCCCTTCACAACCCGGGCCGCGCCACTCCGTACAGCTAGCAGCGTCTGCGTGAGGGCTTTCTTCGCGTTTTATGACTGAAACGCCGTCCACTTCGTGCCATTCTGCGCTGGAGGCCTTTTTGCCGCGTCTACGGCCGGAGCGAACCGTTGTTCGGCGGCGGGAGGGTGGGGACGCGGTGATTTTAGCGCGGTCTTTGAGCCGGTGCCGCATGGTCACGGGACAGCGGGTAGGCTTCCTGGGGAGTCAGTCGACGGCCCTGGTTAGCTCATACCACCCTTCACTCTGTATACAGCCGCGTAATGCCTACGATCGACCAAACGTTAAGATGGCGGGTAACCCCCTGTACCGGAAGCACATGAGCAGGAAGTGCCGTATAATGAGGGGAGGGACTCACTGTAGATGGAGAAAGGCAAAGGGTATATCACTCCCATACCTCCCAACTGCCACTCTTTCAGACTGTTTGCTGGGTAAGAGGGTATCACAGGGTTTTACAGCCCCGATAATGTATAAAGAAGCAGCAATGATTATAAATTATATCATGTTAATAAAATACATTATTCTTACTTGATGGTTGCATAAATAACTAGATCAGGGGTGTCCAACCTGTGGCTCTCCAGCTGCTTCAGGACTACATCTCCCATACTCCTCAGCCAACCCCTTAGCTGAAAGAGCATTTTATGGGAGATGTAGTCCTGCAGCAGCTGGAGGGCCGTAGGTTGGACACCCCTGAACTAGATCAAGCTTATTTAACCCCTTATGTCTTCTTTTTGTACCCTTTGGGGCCGAGGCTGTTTTAACACTTGCGGTGCTCGTGTTTAGATGTAATTTTCCCCTCACCCATTTAGTGAACCCACACAAATTATATGTTGTTTTTTTTTTTTTTTCAGGACAAGATGGGCTTTCGTCATATACCATTATTTTGATCGTATCATCTTATTTACTATAAAAAAAAAAATAAAACATGGTGAAAATTTGAAGAAAAAAAACGCCTTTTATGACTTTTATTTGAATTTTTTTTACTCACCTACAAAAGCAAGTAAAAAAGCTAGCTAAACATATTCTGCTATTTGCCCCGAGGCGGCCAGGACTGCCCACTGACGTCAGCGTGACGGTTCTGCTCACGTCGGTGACGTTCCCGCTGATGGCAGCAGGAAACACCCCCATTTAAAGGGGAGCCGGGCGTCAAACCCAGAGAGTTCCCTGGTATGGTTATAGGGCAATAAATACAATATTGCCAATATGTGTCCAGCAACATCTACTGAGTACAGCGATACCCCACATGCCTGGCTGGGGGCAAAAGGGCCACATTTGGGGAATGCGCATTTTTTGATCCACTGCCCATGCCCTATTTGGTACATCTTTGAGTCCGGCCATTTCAGTGTGCCAAATAAAACCATATAGATACCCCAAGGTATTTCAAATGCTGGTATTTTAACTCTTTGAAAAAATGCTGGTTGTAAAATGTGTGCATGCAAAGTTTGCAGTAGTATTTTTTTGTGTGTATTTTTCCCCACACACCTACTTAAGGTATGAATTTACAGGTCCTGGTATATTTGCCGCTGTCGTGCTGTTGGGGGCTTAAAGGCCACATTCGGGGTATGTGCATTTTTCAAATTGGAAATTTCCCCCGGTGGTAATTGGGACATTGTTGAACCCGGCCGATTCAATTTCAGATCATACTATTTTTAAAAGTAGCCACCCCAACGGGCATTAAACATGCCAGTATTTTAACTCTTTCCATGCGAGAATTGTTTTAAGCTAAAGCGCTAATTTTAGGACTTGCTTTTTTTAATTATTTTTATACATTTTTTTGGAACTTGAAGGTTCCCCTGATGGTGACATCAGTGGGAAATAATTTTTACATTGTACTATTTTATTTATTTTGAAAGAATTTAGGTTACTGATCACATTGTGATTAGAAAGCTGGGCAGTGGCGGTTGTGACCACTCTCCGGAGCAGACACGGTGCGTCCTGGTGTGGGAGTTCGGTGACGCTGAATGCCTATTGATTGAGGCATTTCAGCGACACCATTGAAGTTTAGGATGCAATCGCTTATCGCCTCCTAAACTTTTAAAATGGGCGTCCGGCACCATGCAGCGCACAGCGGACTTTGACGCCCCGGGGAGGGGCCAAACATGGCCCCTGATGCCGATCACGGTGTTGCTGAATGCCTCGAACGTAGATCGCTTTCTGCACCCTTTTGAAGTCATGGCGGTCGTGGCACGTCAATTGTCGTTAACCCTTGGTGGTTGAGGGGGAAGCGAAACAGTAGTAGAGGACGGCTTGGAGGGGGATGAGTTGGTCGGATCCGGATGATCTGTAGAGAATGTCGGTCATTCAGATGGCTTGGTTAGGATGCTGGCTGAGAGTGTTAGGAGGAACGGTTGTACGCTTCTCGAAAAAGGTGGGTTTTCAGAGAGCTTTTTAAATTTGAGTACAAGGAAGAAAGTCTGATTAAGACGGGGAAAAGCAGAGGTTCTGCAAGATGACAACACTGAGAAATCTAACATTTTATTACATCAAGAAAAAAATATATCAACTGAAATTTAAACCTCGCGCTCAAAAAATAAAAAAAGAAGAAACCTTGGCTCTGTAATATAGTTAATGTTTAGTGAGGGCGAGTGAATGCAGGCAATGGGAAACAAATTCTATTCCCAAATTAAAAACGCATTTGAAACTTAGTTATACAAGAGTAAAACGTGATTTTGTAAACCATCACATTCTAACATCTGGCCAAACGTTATTTAACCTCCTCCTGAAACAGTCCCAGCACTATCTGCCAGCTGCTTATATTGTTCCCACCCCTTGGGACTGTACCAAATGCCCCCCCCAGGGAGAAACCACTTACTGCCCCAGCAGGAGCAAAAAGAGGGAGGGGGTGCCCTACTCAACTAGGGCACTGCACTGCTTATACTAAGATCAGAGCAGGAAGAGAAGGATACAGTGTATCCCTCTTCAGAAAGTGTTTAGAGAGACCCCCAATGATAATCAACAAGAGGGACTCAAGTTATCTCCAGGGTCTAAATTCCTTGACAGATCTCCGGGGAGTGTGGCCTGGAGGTACAGATCTAAAATGCTGTCTTCAGCCAAGCGCACAGACGACGACTCGCCTTCCTTATCCTATGTAAAGGAGAAGAGACATCTAGAGCATTAAATCATTTTATTGAAATTATTAGCACATATTTACATAATTATTATAAAAGTTTCATCTCTTGTCCACAGTACCCGCTATACATGTACGTGGCGTAAATTACTTGGTTCAAGTACCGGAAAAAAAAAGGAATAGATAAGATCTACTCTATTAACCCATTAACAGCAACATTCAAGAGTACACCATGCTGGCTTTTTTTTTTTATATTTAATACATGTTTTACAAAGTATGTATAATAGAGATTCTTATTTACCATATTTTACACCTTTTTGTCCCTTTTCTGTCAAGTGTTTACAGAAAGCGGGAATACACTTACGACAGAAAGGGAGCTCAGAAGAAAAGATCCAAATTCCAAAACAGATTCACTTCGGGAACAAAAGTTCCATAGCAGCGTTAGGTGGTGGTGGGGGCGATAGTGTAAAGGTTACATAGTTTCAGATAAACACGCTTATTTAACATTAAAAGAACGGACACTTTAACCTTTAGAAGCCAGAAGTCCTAAAAAGAAAATCAGACGTACCCTTCGCCCTGGCTGGAAACTGCAAGGACTGCTATTGGCTATGAACCCACACGGAACACAGCCAATGGCCAAGCAGACAGCGAATAACCAGATCTGTAAATCGGTCAGGATTTAAGTTTCGATTCCATTTATTGTAAACCTCCAAGATCCCTTTTTAACCCTTTGTTTGTCTGGGCAGTTTCTAAACGAAATTGTACTAAAATAGGAATCCTGATATAAAGCATATATATATTTTTTTAAAAAAAGAAATGTAAACACATGTAGCAAAGTGTAATGGAATGTGTGGGAAACCCACATGATAACGCAGTTATTGTCACAACCACCGGTCAATGTACAGCGACAAATAATCCATTATACAGCCTAAAGAACCCTGCACAGAAATGTCATGGCGTGCTACAGGCTTCACCTGGCAGTATAGAAAAAAGACATACAGAGAACGCATGAACAACATCTTGCGCTATAGTAGCAACGGAGGTCGAAGGCTCATGGACATAAAGCTCTGGTTTATTTCACCAGTTTGGCTACTTTTAGCATCCTAAGTGGCAATACAGCTTCGATCCACGTGTCTGGAGAACTCATCATTTTTTCCCACACGGTAGACTCTTCTATGCTGGAGTCCATCCAGTCCACGACAGTCCCGTAACTTTTACCTAAATGGGGGGGGGGGAACGACAAGGTTGCCAAATGTAAATTTTGTTTACATAAAAAATTTACAAAAAAGAGACATTATGTAAACCTAAACTTTACTAAACGTCAACAGCATTGCAGGGAGAATGGGGAAAAGGTTTATGGGGCAAACAGTGGAAAAAATTAAGACCGTAAAGATTACAGCCCCAACCTACTATATAGTCCTAGTTCATAATTTTCTCCCTTAGGTTAACCCCATAAATCACTGGTGTGACCTATAAGCCGGGACTTAAAGCGAAAGTCAGATGGAAAATACATGTTCAATTTGAGCATAAAACCCAGAGCTGTGTACAGCAATGTAGGTCAGCAATGCCAAAAACGGATTTTTATCTCCCAGCGTTCGGATAAACTTCCCTTGTCTGCAGACCTGGAGGCGGACATTGTTGTTGACATACCTGAAATCCGCACAGAAACTAATACATTGATAATCCTCTTCGAAGTAAAAAAAAACAAATGCAAGAGTGCCCAGAAAGCACAAAGAGGTCTTCAACTCAATGACCACAACAATATAGACAACTTTAGATGGGTGGGGGGGGGCTCTCATATCCCATACCTTTTTTGTCCTGCATAGTATAAACCACATGGCCTATGAAATCCTCACACTATAACGGGGGGGAATATCTTAAACCACAAAACCTTACCTGTTCCAAGTCCAATTCGCAAGCCTCCCAAAAAGTGATTTGTCAATCTGTTATGGTCCCAGACGGTGAGTTCCACGCAGGCCTCTCTCAGGTCTTCCGCTTTGAACCCGTCATAAACCATCGTATGGTTAAAATGCGGATTTGGCGTTTTGTCCACAGTCCGTGTTTTCTGCCGGCTTTTTCTGCTCGTGTCTGGGAGTATTGTGCTAAAAAAAAAGAGGAATCATTAAAAAGTCCTGAATCGACTTTAACGTTTAATAATATGATGTCATAATAACGTAACGTCACAAGGCTGGCCTGACTGATACTCGGAACGGTCATTCGTTTCAGGTTCCAATGCTACGTCTG
Source organism: Spea multiplicata (assembly GCA_009364415.1). Classification (NCBI taxonomy): domain Eukaryota; kingdom Metazoa; phylum Chordata; class Amphibia; order Anura; family Pelobatidae; genus Spea; species Spea multiplicata. The sequence continues at coordinate 14,783 of VKOC01014853.1, forward strand.
TAGCCCGTGCCACGAACAATCAAACCGTTACATAGGCAGAAGCGGTGAAACCGAATTACCATTTCACAAAGGAGTTTATTTTGTTTCCTCGGAGCAGGGGCAGATCGCTGCAGTCTTTAATCCAGATGTGCACCTCGCCGGAAACGGAAGTCTTTCCTCTGCCTGCTTGAAATAGAAATTAACATTTACACTCAAACACAATAAACCCATTTACTAATCAACGGCTACAGGAACTCAAGCTGAGACGATGGTATGTTACCGGAAAAAGGGGACATGATGAATGCATGCTGGGAATATAATGTATTCTGCTGCATGAAAACAGGTGCTGTGCTCCGCCTCCTGCTGCTTATACCGAAAGCAGGAAGCATTCCTATGAACACATCTTGCACATGCTCAGTAGCATTCTCATTCAAAATAACTCGGCTCTATAGGGACCCCTAAACTCAATTATTCAAGAGTGTTCCATTGGATTTGCCTCCCTTATACCAGCAGGTGACTCTAGATGCCTTAAAAAAAAAATATATTTTTTTGCCCCTTGTCGCTTTCACATCTAGAAGAACTACTTATGATTACTTGAAAGTATGAACACATACCCAGAACCGCCGCCGGGACATACTTTAAAGCCAGTTTCATCTCCCTCCCCGGTTTTCCAATCCAAATCCAGCTGCAATAAAAAAAAAAAAAAAAATTACATTAAATACCAACAAACTTTGGAAACCGACTCTAGGTTTCAATGGACAAAAAGTCATAACTGTTTAAAAGCACTTAACATTGTAAGTTGACTATTGAGACACTGAACGGAATCATCATAAATGGGATCATCAATGAGCTCCCGTGTCAGTGGGATTCAAAGGGGCCGTGCAAACAACGTTCGAATCACAAAGACCCCAACAGTACGAAAAGCGGAATCGAATATTATTATACGCGCGGATGTTTCTTACCCGTGGCTGGAGCGGATACCAGTTCATCTGTTTGTTATTCCAGTCCCACGTTGCCAGATCAACATCAACTTCACCCAGAAAGCTATTGCGGCCGAGGGCATCGTTGTGCCAGACGGAGAGGTTCAATCTTTGATTGAGAAGCGCATTCTTTTCTATTTTATACTGAAAGAAAGAAGAAAGAAATTCAACAAATCAATGCAACTAAATAAAATAATAAAAATTAACATATATATATACATTCTTACTACTTACAACCGCAAGGCACGGAACGGAACCATCAAAAAAACGGAAGCCCGAGTTTAAATACCAAAAGAAATCAAGAAAGCGATATCTCACCCGTAGTATTTCGTTGTACGCAGGATTCAAGGTCTTCTTCTTAACAGCCGTTTTTCTTTTGCCCATTTTTGCTTTGTCTGGCAGCAAATAGCTCTTCACATATCTAGTAGGAAAATAACGCCATATACATTAAAGGCTTCATGGAACGGTTTACCACGAACGCATCTCTAGAATTGTGTTTTTTATGGATAGACTGGCTACGTCTCCAGTTGTGTAACTAATGAGATGACCATGTCCTACGGTTAGATTTTCTCCCCATTTCACAGGCCCTACACCGACAGCATTTAATTCCACAAGAATTGTCTCTAAGTTGAGAAAACATACATTGCATTATGCCTTAAAGGGACACTCCAACTATCATACGCACTTCATACACAATACCTGATAGCTGAAAGGTCCCTTTATTTTTTTTGTAAATGGATGAGAGGTTTGTGCAGAACCCCCACACATGCATTTTCCCCTTTCATCCCAGCTATTTGATGAACAGGAGAAGTGATTGGCCGGGGGGGTTTGTATAAATCGGTGGTGTAAAACCTTGTACCATAGAGGCAGGGAGACTAAGCTTCTCCATAAGATACGTACCTTTTTTTTTTTTTTTTTTTTTTTATTATATAGGAATAACATCAGGATGTACTTAAAAAGAACTTTTAAGAATTTTTGAGCTACAACGTGTGTCTAAGCCTACCCTGGGATCTCTCCAGGATTAACCCAGAGCCCCCCGGGTCCGTTTCTTCTCTGTCCAGGGAGGGGCGCACCGTGTCAGGGGGCATTATATCATTTTTCATTCTAAACCTCAATTTGTACTGAATTACAAAAAAAAAAGAAGGGCAAATTAAACTTACGGGTCAGAGCGTTGCTTCTTCACATCAGCTATGGCCAAATCCTTGCACTGGGAGACGAAGACATGGAACTCCTTCAGCTGTTCCACGTAATCGATGGCAAACTGGATGTTGCCTTTAACGTCCACGCTGCCAAAGTCCCCACTGTAGATGCTCATAACGCTTCCACTCACCTGGAAACACAGGGAACGAACACCCCATAGTAAAGGAACAGAATATACATAACGCCTCCTCAATACCTCCACCAGCGTAGAGAAATAAACAATATAAAATATTTCAGAACAAAACGTAGCTCCGTATACTCGCTAGCAGCACGTCTGCCATTGTTTAAATAACAATTCCCAAGCCGTCTTCCACTTGGATTATTATTAATATATTTTATTTATATAGGGCCAACAATTTCCGCAGCACCTCTTATAATCCATACATTTAGAGGGTCCGACAAAACAAGAACTGACGGACTAAGACAAAAAAAGAGACATTAGGATAAAAAGCGTCCTGGGCGCATGTTCAAATAGATTGCGTAATCCTCGATATTCCTCTGTTAATATGCTTTACTCTTGAAATAATCATTGGCCGCGTTCCATGCTCTGGGCAGTTACTGATTAATGCCCTCTCTTTGCAGTGATTTTGATGGCTGTATACGGTCTCTTTAAGGATACGCCATCAATCGGGTGATAGGAAGAACCATTCATTGCACCGTCTACCACGTTAAGCGAATAAATCTTTAGCACATCTCCCATTTCATGTTTTCTTTTCTAGTTTAACAAAAACATAAGAGCTTTTCCAGTTTCTATGGCAACAACCTATCAATGCCTGCTTTCGTGTCACGTGACAATTAAGTGTTCCTAGGCAAATATATGAACGAAGCATTTGTTTTATTATTATTATTTTTTTTTTTTTAATGCAATTAAAGATTCTGGAAACATCGGGATGTTAAAGAGAACTGGGAATTATGTCATTTAGTTACAAAAATTGGCGTTCAAACTGATTAAAATTAACTGCGGTCTACAATCAATTAAAAAATATATATTATATTTTTTTTTTTTTTTTCTTTTCACAAAATTTCGCTACTCGGGGCGTTAAATCACGCCAATTCACTATATAATGGCGGCCACAGTAAGGTGAGCATGTGGAAAACCTAAAGCGTGACGTGTAATTGCATGCCAATACTATGTTAGAATCCCTAAATCCAGAAAGGCAACGAAAACACAAACTTACCAACATGCCTTTTGTTTAGGTTAATACGCGGCACACAGAATGTTACAGTCTTTAATAAACAAGGACAGGATTAGTACAAGCCGTGCAATACAGAACGACGTTACGGTTTACATACAGAGGACAAGGACGCCATGCCAGATGAGCCACTAAGATTGGTTAGAGAGCTGGGACTCTTCTTGTGTCTGCCAATCCTAAAACTGCTCTCTGATGCTGAATCAGTGTCTCTGCCATCAGTCTAGAAGACATTATACACAAAAGTCACACTACAGGTCAACGAATAGACGAGAAAAACGACAAACGGCAGTTTTTCCTCCCCACTAGGAAGAGTCATCCGCAGACAGTGGCCCCGACAGCGTTCAAGCACAACATTTACAGGAACGTGGGGGGGGGGTTACTTCCTAAACATCAAGGAACAATTGAAGGAAAAAGGGGGTCTCTACATTTCCAAAAGTCATTAATTTCATGTGAAGAAAAAAGGGGAGAAAAACAATCACTTCAAAGGCTTTTTGTTTCTTCTACAGTTAAGAGATGGAGGTTAATGTTAAGGGCAGAAGAGGAAAAATTGCAACATACAGACACATTTGCTAAGAAAGTGTCTGGGAACCTTTAAGTAACACACACAATTCTTCATAATATGGCTAGTTTTATATTTTTTATATATATTTTTAATTTTTTTTCTATATACACTTTGACAAAATATAAAGGCCTCAAAAAAACATTTTTTTTTCCTGTCTAACAATGTTAAAGGCCGAGACGGTTACATTCACAGAATTCTGTCATCAGGGGTGCATTCACTGATCGATTTGCATCCGTTAAAGCTAATTTTACCATGATCTTCGGTGAAACTGGCAATTTGAAATCGTCGACTTACCCGCTTATGCCTACACCATTGGCATATAACGGAACGGCTTCATGGCATATCCGTAAAAATGATTAGTCAGCACCACTTCATAAAGGTGTTAATTTGCATAAAAGGCAGATTATATATCAGTCTAGAACAGTATCTGTTGGTCAATGCATCAATGTTTGGTGGGCCCACTCCACCCTCATATTAATTTAATAATAATAAAACACATAAAACAAACCGGATTTCCAAACATCTAAATTCTACTTGGCTTGGCAACTACACATATTGGGAACACAAAGTCTTTCTGGCTACTAAGAAGAGCCCATGGACTGAAGCTAAATAGAGGTTATTTAAAAGAAAATGTTGGGTAGGGTAGCAAAGGATGAAGATGACTGGGGAGTAAAACCTCCCCCCCCTCACTCAAATTACGTAAAAACGCTGAAAGGGGCAGATTTGAAGACTTGCCCTATATGCTCACACCTGGTAAGCAGCCGTCCATTTAGTTCTTCCTCCAATAAGGAAATGGATATGGCCATAGCGGTCCAAGAGAAGGCTTTAAGTCAAACGTGATACCTTTCGTCGTATCGAAAGATGGAATCACAATCAAGCTTTTGGGACCTCAGATGTCTTCTTCTCATGGAATGAAAGCTTTGGTGACCCCGTATCACCTTCAACTAAATACTCGTTCTACCTCTAAGTCTTGGGCTATTATGTCATCACATACCCTATATTTTTATTATTTCCACCCCCTGCATCTACTATATCATTTGCTGTAGCGTTCCCAAAGCAAGCTTGGGCCGCAGAATTCTGACATTTCCACCTAAACTAACATTTGATATCTCATACGAGCTCATGCAAGAGGTAAGACATTGCATCGTCCTAAGTATCTCGTACATTGTTACATTGTTAAATAGGGAATAATAGGTTTCTTTGTACAAAATCTGACTTTTCTGCCTTAAAAATCAATCCCTAATCAAAATATAAAAACAGTAATAATTTCATTTTTCAAACTTGCCTCTTCGTGAAGGAATGACGGGACAGACTGGCTCAGTCGTTTGAGCTTTTCTGGGTTTGAAAACTGGCTTTCCAAGAACGAGGTTTCTGTGGGAACTGAACAAACGCAGCACCTTAAATACAGATCTTTCCTTCTTTCACTAAACGCTCATTTGCATAAAAAGAAAACATTTTTTTTAAAATAAAAATAGATTTAGTTGTTACAAGGTTCTCGATAGAGCGGAACAGTTATTGGCGTCAATCTTCTTTTTAAAAGGCGCGCTCCAGCTCTGTTGTAATGTGAAATGCATACCGGAGTCCACTTCGCATGGACTCCAATGTACTTTACTACATGCATGAAGTCAATCATGTGTATGCCAGCTGCACACGGATGTTCAATTAGCATGTGTGAAAAAAGTCCCATGGGTTTCAATGGGAGCTTGGCTCCCACTTGACTTTAAACTTGAGTGGTACTAAAAGGATTGTTATGTACACTTAGTATGGGCGAGTAGTCGTAGCCAATCACATGTTGAACACTAATGTTTCATATCCAGGAAGTGTACTTAAGTATGCTTCCTGCTTTCAGCAGAAGCAGCTAAGGTGGGGGGGGGTGAGATAAGTCTCCTTTTTCTTACTCCAATAACCAAAGAACGAATGCGCTAAAATGCTAATAGAGCTAAGCAAAAGGGTTAACCTTTTCAGTGCCAGGCAGACTGTGTAGGTTATGTGCAACTATAGCAAATGAGGGGCCTTAAATATGGCAGTCAAGATTGGGTTTATTTCCATTGTTAAAGTGAGTTTCATAAACACATTCAGGCACTACAGAAATTTCCATTACCCAATAAAACCCTGCTAACGTGCAAACCAGCAAAGCCTCCGTACGCATTACATGAACCTGTCGGGCAGGTAGAGGATTTCTTCCTGTTAATCCAGCTATGTCAGATATTCAGGTTAAAGGACTCGACGCACACCTCAGCCCGACACAACCTGAACGACAGGACAAGGTGGAGAACCCTGCCTACTCGTATAGGAGCAGCAATAATATAGCCTCCAAAAAAATAGGGGAGTTTGTACAAATACCATAACCACTGGCTCTGGTGTTCATACATCCCCTCACATCATTGATCCAAGATTTAAATATTAATAAAAAAAAGTCTCAATTCAACACCATAAATGTGTGATTTTTTGGTAAATATTTCCTACATTTGGTAGTTTTACATATGTCAATTCAGATTTGCTGGTTCCGCAACGTTTTTTTTTTTGTTTTTTTTTAAATATATTAAAATAAAAAAAATCTATAGCAAACCCTCTTTCTAAAAGCTATTCGGTCCACCGGAAGCGGGCGGACTAAAATGGGCCAAAATGGTTCTTCTCTGCTGTCAAATTCTATTAAATTAAAAAAATGTGCAAAAAAGAATAAAGAATTTTTTTTTTTAAATGGTTGGATCTGCAGGTATACCGACCATTAAGACATCTTCAGATGTTCTATTTTAATGACTTATAATATTATTTTTCCTACAAAAACTCGCAACATTTAAGAAAAAAACTTTAATTTTTTTTTTAAAAAAAGTTTAGAGTATAATTCTTTATTTCATTGCAAAAGGGTTAAATTGAGAAGGGTACATGGAAGAGCTCCTTCAGATATTAGAACCTTCCCAGAGGGACAGTCGAAGCACACACAAAGTATTTGCGTTCACAAAAGAAATATAACTGAAAGAAAAAATAAAAATTGAGATATATACCTTCTGGGTTACCAAGTTCTACATCTTCTTTTGGGATATCTGTCTGGCTCTGATCTATTCATGTAAGAAAGACAGCGCAAAAAGGTTAATTGATAAAGCCGGACTTACATATCTGAAAACCACTTACCTTGTTACATTTTAAATCAAAAGGAAGACTTCAGTGTTTAAGGTAATTGGTAAAACGCAGCCAGAAATCCAGGAAAAAAGTACAAATTTCAAAACATGCAACCAGAGTTAGATATTAGTAGGATACAGAGACTATAAACATGCTAACACACACTTGGACAGGAAGACCTAATGCATTATATATATATTACATTTAGATAAAACATAAAATGGGGCATCATGGAAAAAATAAGTTTAAGGAAGTTTTAACATAGAATAACAAATTATGGGATTTTAGGATTTTTTTTAATTTTTTTCTTTTTCTTTAATGCTGTCTGATAAAGGAACGCATAGAGCAATTTAATCAAGTGCTTTTCTTCCAGTTATCACCAAATTATAAAAAAAACCTATATTATATATATATATATATATATATATTATATATATATATAGATATAAATAATATGGGTCAGATGTGAGAAAAAATTGTACAAATTATCAGGTTGTTTTTTTTAGTTAATTGTCACCATAGCACCAAGCCATTGGCTATATGATGGGGGGGGTGCAACAGAATTAAAAACCCTTGAGGCGGCCCTACATCCTTATCTGCCCCTTCCCTGGTCTTTAGACCGTAGTCGCTGAGCCACCTGATGTAGGGCAGCCAACTGCACTTTATACAAAATAAACTTTTTTTATTCCCTAAATGAACCCCTAACAGCTCCATTTTACAATTTCATTTACGAGGCACTGCAGCATATTAGAATGTAAAATTATATGTATATTTTTCGACCTCTCACCGCATCTCTGCATTTCTTCAGGAGCCAATTAGAAACTTTTAGAATATAAACTTAATTAGAAAAAAAACTGGAATAGCTAACGGAAATAGTGAATACAATTTACTTGCGCAAGCTTATTATGGACCTTGATTTTTAAGGTCTAACGTGACCTAAGATTCTATGTAATGATTGCGTGATGTTCCACTGAATTGTCTTACGTTCTACTTTGTCTCACAAATAGACTCTGATGGCAGTTGGCACACGAGATGTCTGCCCATTTCCTTATCACTTACCTTTTTTTTAGCAAACTTTAAAGGCTCTGGTGCCAATTCTGACATTAATATAGCTAAATTCTTAAACTTCGGGCGGACAGTTTAGGAACCTCACATTACTACGAGTTATGAAGGACTAACCTCAGCGAGCTTCTCCAGCAAGAATAGCTGAGCTGGCCCTGTATAATGCTCACTGATCAACCTATACATTATATATATGGTATACATTGTATCTGTGATCACTCACCTTTTATTCTAAGGTTTTTCCTTTTTAAGTAAAAAAAAAAGCACACCTAAAATTAGGCTGGACAAGAAAAAGCCCCCCTTTTTGGTTTAAGGGTTTATTATGCAAAGTACCTAAAGTCTGCCCTCCAGCTGATCGTATATTTTTTGGTTTGGAAGCCCAACAATCTCATCGGTTTCGGCACTCTTCTCTCACGGGGTGCATTGATGTAGCAGGTGAGCTTATGTGATTTGGCCAAAATACAGCTTCATGTTTATCGAAGGCACCGGTTTGTAGGTCTGTATCTAGTAATTTATCCTTCTATGTGTTATACGTGGCCAGATCAGCTCTTCTTGCAGGGGAAGCTCGATGGCTTTGGTCCTTTAATGTATAGCGACTCAGGGAGCAGGACTATGCAGCTCTCCTACAAACTCCCAGGTTAATGAAGTCACTCCTATGTCATAACCGTTTGCCTTGTATCAAAAGCCAGTAAGGACCCTATCAGTCATTACATTAAAAACATTCTTGGCTTAGGATATAGAAAATAAAAACACGAAAAACAAACAATTTTGTAAAAATAGTACAGTAAAAATGAGCTATTGAAAGAGAAAATCACTGTAAATGTCCATCCATGACTCTCGTAGGTGATTTGGCAGATATCCCTAGAGCTACGGACTGCTGAATATATTTGGGACTGGGTTCTTCTATAACGAAACATCTATAACGCTGTAAATGTTTAGGAGAGCCATCGATACACATTTTCTATGAACAGTGATACGTTCCCTTTAAACTTACAACCATGCGCTTTATGCAAGATGTGCCATTTTCTCAATCGATGGACCTTGCTATTATCTAATCAAACCTTGGACCATTCACTTAAACTTTATTTTTTTACCTGTGAAGATTTTTACCTGTGATTGAATTTGTGATCTACAGTAATAGATCATAAGAAGAATAGGTGGTGGTACTTCATCGGGAAATGAGGACAAAAGATGAAGTTTGATAAGCCTGGTTAGATGGCCAACAATTGGGCTTCACAACGTAGGGATTCCATGATCTAGTGGAAAGAGGAGACCCTGGTTGTGTAGGCTTATGGCTCCTTACCAAACATTTAAGACTTAACGTTTTTGATATTGATACATTTCTAGGAATTAGGCTTAGTTATTTTGGGATAAGTGCGAATGTCATCTACCGTGGGATTACAATAGTAAGAGAGACTAGGGAGTAGTATCAGCCCTGATGTCTACGTATCATGAAGCCATGGACGTGTCTTCTCCATATGTCCCAAGTGCAGACAAAAGGTGATATCATTTCAATCCCAGGGCAGGGTAACCATGTTTTGGATAAAGAAATAACATGGGCAGCTTAATTGATTTTGCCCCTTATGTAATTAACAGAGTGCCTTAAGCTGCTTTACCCAAATTATTTTGCGATTGAGAAAATGACACGAAATGTTAAAGAAAATACTAAAGTAAAAAAAACGACAATGTTAAATACGAAGGATTTTTTAAAAAAAGTGACAAATCTGAAACGTTCATGCGAAGCTGCATTACGCGGATGTGATCAGAGCAATGGGCTTATTATATATAAATGCTCTTAAGACTCAATGCATTGTGATTTAGCAGAGGAATCTACACAGATATAATCCAACGGCTCTGGTGACATCCGTATAGTCAAATCTAGAGATACTCCAGATTGTTTAGGGGTTAGTGATGTAGGTACATTGCAGTGAAAGTTTAGAACAGCAATGGTTAGCCTTTAGTACACCGGCTACTGGGGATCATGGTTTCCACAACATATAGCGTGAATCATTTTTGGGAAGAGTCCGCAACGGCCGGCGTACCAAAGGTTAGAGCATGTTAGCTGGGTTAGTTGGGCCTTAAGAGACAGCAGACATGCTATATTCTCACTTGGACTTGTGGGGGCAACTTCCACTAGAGGTTTGGAAAGTGCTTTAGCTTCACTCCTTCTCAAAGCGGTCAATATGGGATTAGAATCTTCTGAACCTGTTGTGAAACAAAGCACGTGAGGACTGCGCACACACAAGGTTATATATTTTTTACATATTTTTTCATAGATATAAAAGATTTATTGCGTGCCATCATATTTATGAAAAAATATTTTCATTATGTAGAGTCTTCCAAATTGGAATATCCTACATAGGAGGAAAAAAAAATCAAATTTCTTAAAATACACCAAATGCTAATAAAACGAAACAGAAACATGGGTAAGTAATAACACAAGACATACATCTTATATTGCCAGCCTGTGTTGTGACATATCCCGCAAGCTCGAAATCCATACTCCTGGAGATCTCCCTCCTGTACGGAGTTTCTAAATAAAGCTCCAGGGTGCTCCTCCTCAGCGAACTGTTGGACTCATTGACAGATGCGTTGCTGCTCACAGGCGTACCACTCGTAGGCTCGAGTTGGTCTTCATATAATTCCGACTTCTTTCTCACTTCCTGCGAAAGGGTTATATTTATGGTTCCTTTGCCAAACCTTCTTCTTTCTAGTGGGCTATCCTCAGATATTCCATATTCTCCCAAAGGAGGAATTTCTTGTTCCAATGAGGCACTTTGAAGTCTATTAGAATTGGGAAGCGTTGGGTTTCCACCAAATGTCCCGCTTTCATCATCCATTGCTTCCTTTTGAAGCTTTTCCAAACTCCCAGCATACGACGGTCTTGGTGGTGCAACAGATTTCTCAACGGTCTCCTCTATGCCTTGACACCTTGAGTCAGAAGCAATGGGTTCAGCGGAAACTGCTGGCTCAGCATTTTTTTGTTCCGAGGAACGCACCTCTTCCATGTTTGCATTCTGTGGCACATCTTGAGTATTCTCCTTATGTTTAAGGTCATCCTTGGCTACCAGGAGTGTCTTATCGGCTTCCAACGCCTCTTTGTACAATTTAAGAAGTCCTGTTGCAAAGTTTAACCTAGTTCTGGGTAGAATAAGCGGCTTCTCAATTTTTTCTATAATTTCCTTTCGATTCTGTCTTTCCGGTATAGCAACCCTCCCTTGTACATTTCCCTCCTGTTTTACCTTTTCAGGCAGGGAAACAGAATCATCAGATTCTACATCGATATCTTGGTTAGATTGAGTAATTACTGTTTTGCTCACTGGTTGTTGAACACTTCCCATAGAGGAAGCTATTGGAGATTCACTTGTACCCACGATAGTTTGGACCTCTTCTTGCCCTGGTTTCAAATCCGTTACCTTCATCTTGTGAGGAACATCTTTGGAAACTTCCAGAGAGCGTCTAACTATAAAGGAACCAGGTGTTTTTAAAGACTGCGACTCATGGCTCAAAGAGTCACCTTCACCTTTTTTGTCAGCGACATTAATTACAACGGGATGAAAAGTAGACATAGTGCCGTCACTTGGAAGTGCCGAATTCCGCACCTCAATGCCACTTGAAGGCAAAACCAAGACACTGGCAGATTCCGCATCAGGTTTTATTTTGTTTACAATTTCCAGACTCTTCCCCTTTTCCCCAATAATAGGTACCTTATTCAAAGACTCCTTGTACAGTTTTTGTAGGCCCGCATCAAAATCATTAAACCAACTTCCGGGCCGAGCAGTACTTTTTACTATTTCATCCTCTGTAACCTCTTTAGCAGAAGAGGCGTTATTTTCTGATTCCCTGGCTAAAGATCCATTTTCAACAACCTCATTTGATTCTTGAGGGTTCCGTTTCTCCTCGTTTTGATTTTCTTTTAAACCATCTTGACTAAAGATCTCATTCTCCAACGTACTGTGATCCTCACTCCCAGAAACAGAGGTTTCAAAGTCCTGAGGCACCAATATGGCGGATTCGTTAGCCAATTTCTCAAGACTTGCATTAAATGGATCCGATTTCCTGGGAACAAATGATTTCTCAACAATTTCAGTCACTTCTTGGGGATGGGATTTTACCCCATTCTGCTGTTCCTCAATATTATCTTGTGAAGACTGGGGCTCATCAACGTTTCCAATTTGCGGGCGAACATTTTCAGAGGTAGCATTGGGTTCTTCACATAACTCCATACTCAATTTCTGCAACTTTATGTTAAATTCCCCACACTCTGGTTTAGGGGGAATAGAAGATTTTATTATTACTTCAGACACAACAGCATTGGAAGGATTTTGTAAGTGGTTGCTCTCGTTGTGGCACGTTCTCGAATCATCATTTTTGTCCTTTTTTGATGAAATCTGTATTTCTATTGATTTATTAGAAACAGAACGGTCCCTCTCATGGGTTGAAGGGGAGTTGTCCCCTTTACCCAACGTAGTAGTCACATAAACCTCACTTAAAGCCCCATTTGTAGGTAGAACCTCATCTGTCCCAGCAACCTCCTCCGATTCAGTTTTAGATTTGGAATACTCGTCATATAGGTTTTGCAGCCGAGAGCTCAAGGAACTCGACAGAGGTTTCTGAACAACAGAATTTTCTATGACTTCCTCAATTTCTTTTTTGTCAGATGAATTGGTTTGGGTTTTTGAGCAAAGCCCACCATCGTTCATTTCGTCTAAAGAAGCTTTTTGCAATTTCTCCGTGGTAGGCTCCATGTTTAGTTTTGGGGTTCCAAATTCCAAGATATGGTGCGTAATTTGAAGCTCTGATTGATCAGGAGGTTCCATCACCTCTGAAGCAAGGGTTTTTTCCTGCTTTGTAATTTCTAAGTACTCAGTTTGCCCAGAAGGTCTGCCATCGATCGGTGGGCTGGACTGAGTAGTTGCCACAGGAGAAGATGGTTCTACTTTGTTGTCTACAGAAAGAGGAGGCTCTGCAGACATTTCTTTTAACTTCTGAAGTCTTGTAGTTAAGTCCTTCTTAGGTACTACAGTTGTTTTGCTTATAGTTTCTGTTACACCTTGTATGTTCGAGAAGTCATTTGTTTTCCCACCATAGTTGTCTACCCTATTGGGTTGATTTAAAACCTTAACCTCTGTTTTAAGGTCAGTTTTTAAGGGTTGGGTTATCTCTTTCTGGGGAGCTGCCTGCATATCATAACACAGGTCTTCTAAACTTCCTGTGCTTTGCCTACCCTTGTCTTTTATTAAAAAAGGTTTGTTGCTTTTAATGGTGTCAGAGGTATTAGATGGCCTGTCTGTGTTTGAGGGTCCTTCAACTTGTGGGGCCATATTACCCTTCAAATTAACATTCCAAAAGCTTCTCAGATTTTGGAAAGATGAGGGTTTGTACAACGTATCTACCTTATTACTTGTGCTCTCACTTACAGACCAACTTCTAACAGAATGCTTCTGCACTTCTTCGGTAGCCAGATCCTTTTCAAAGAAATTATGTAACGTATGCCTCTTCCGAACCTTCTTACTGGGCTCTTTGGTAGAGCGTGATTTGTCAGCATTCAAGGACTGTTTGATAGCAGGTATCTCAACCCGATTCTTTAACTCATTTGTACGTGAATCATCTTTTGTTGCTTCGGCTTTGTTCTTCTCCCAAAATGACTTCAGTTGAGAAATGTGGGATGGATGTTCATCTTCCAGTATGATTTTTTTAAACGTTACCAGGCTTCCATCACTCTCAGTTGAACTTTGAGCCGTCAATTTGTTTGCGTCGGCCACCGCGATTACACTTGGACTACCTGTCGCGTCCCCATATTGAGCTCTTTTATCGACTTCAGAGAGCAATTTAAATTCACTAACTCTCTTTTGTACCTTATTTGGTGCCTTCGGTTCCTGACTAACAGGCTGTTGAAGAGATTCGCTTTTCTCTAATATAGGAGGTCTTCTCCACGTTACTGGAATCTCCTCTTCTCCACTCTCCTGATTAAGTAATACTGGAGTTTTACCAGCAAACTCAGTTGTACTTACTCTAACCAGTGGGACAGGCTCACTTTGTCTGAATTCAACATATGAATCCTTAATTTTCTCTAAAACATGTGTTCCTTCAGGCTCGGCAATGCTCTCAACCCTGTCTACTTCATGCTTCATTTTGCCAAGTCCACTATTGCTCTTTCCAAATTCCAACTCTTTGCCAGCTTGAAGGGTTGAAGACTGATGAGGTGGGTTTCTCAATATAACAGGAATACTTTCTAAACTGGCGATGGTCTGTAACCACTGATTTACAGTATCTTTTTGGCCATTACTATCATCAGGACCTAGAGAGAGATTATTTATTGGTTGAGATGGTTCGTGTACCAAAGGTCGGTCAAGATCAGACATGGGCGATCTCTCTGATATGGAGGCAACTGGTACCATGTCTACATTTTTCCCCTTTTCTTCTTTAATTTGATGAACCTTCAACGGCTGATCATTGTTGTCCGATTTGGTTTTCGCCATGCCTACAGCAGGAGTGTCATCATCAGTTGTCTCAGAGCTTCTATTAAACCAATCTAGTACTTTAGATATGGATTCATCCTTTGCCTTCATGACCTCGATCGTGTATTTGTCAAATTTGCTTGAGTCTGCATCATGGGGAATGACTACCTGGACTGGCTTACCTTGCTTAGTGTCTACGGAGTTGGGTTTTGACACATCAGGGGATTCAGTTACAGGCTTCTTATCTGCAACAAAAATGGATGCCTTTCTATAATTTTGCATGGCATTCAGAATTGTTCATTAAAAGTAATGCACAAGCGAGCAACACTAACTAGGGAAACTATTAACTGCTTCCATGCTACCAAGCTAAATCATCAAGCAAATCTAAGTCCATTAAATGTTAAAAATAAAGTTGAGAAAAATATAATAAGATACAGACAAGGTGGCATCTCACAGGCTATAAGTGCATCTTATACTGTAGCTTCAAAAGCTTATGACATAATATTGCCACACAGCATTTTGGATTTCCACTTGATTTAATTAATTTAAAATAATAAACTTATTACACATATAAAAAAATATAAAAACACAAAAGCAAAATAACGTTATTTTTTTTTAAATGACCAGTGTGCACAGTTATACTATGAACCAATATTGGGGAAAACTGATAATTCTGGTGAATGCCTCAAGTCTTATAGCCAAGGCTACATTAAAAGGTTTTGCCATATGATGCTTTGAATGTATGAAAACATTCAAAAACTAACCTAAAGAAAAGACTTGGTCTGTGGATCATGTAGAGCAATAGCACAAGTTATCAGTAAGCGAAAACTCTAGATCACTTAACACTTAGTTTTGTCAGCAAAACAAAAATACCTACATAATATAGAAAAAATATATCACACATTGAAGGCTTTTGTCCCATCAAATTCCATTGACGGAGTGGATTTTGTATCTTTACAGATAATACACTGTACATATTGTTATAATATGCAACACTCACTGCTAGATAATATAAATAATATTGGAGGTATTTGGTGGGAATAATAATAATAATAATAATAATAATAATGTGGTGTGTCGTTGCTCAAATTAAAAAGAAAAACCTTTTACAAAAAATAGTTATAAAATATATTTTAAAGTGCGTTGTCATTTTGGCTTTAATGGCAAGGAAACAAATTGTGGTTACGTTGTAGTCAACCAACAAAGCTGGTTCCTTCTTTAAAATTAGCTGCCTGTGCAAATATGAGATAGTGAAATTAAAGTGAAATGCTCACATATTACATTCCCCAAGCTTGTCCTTTTTGAGCCAGTTTGATCTGCGCTAGAGCCAGGGCTTTTAGCCCGGCTTCTAGCATTGGAAGCAAGGTAAATATCCAGCAGGGTTCTTTCCTTAGGCTTGTTTGGTGGCTCCGATTTGGTTTCTCCTGGAGAGGACAGATCACTTGAAGTTTCTTTGGTTGTCTCTCCATCTTGAAATTGCTTTAAATCGATGTCAGAATACACCTTTTTGGTAATATAGACTTCTTTATTTGGAAACAAAGAAACCGTCATGTTCTCATCAGGTGTCAGATCTTTGGGCTCCTCAGCTTTGGTGTTCTGTTCAATGCTTTTTGGTGCAACTTGTTTGTCAAGCTCTTGCGGCAAAGGATCAGAAGCTTCTTGTTGGAGTTGCAACAATCGTTTATAAAAATCTGCATTTTCGTTTGTTTGAACATCATCCTTTACAACAGTTTCTTCTGTAACAGGTACCGGTGTTGCCTCATTCATTGAGTGTTGTGTCTTCACAGTTTTCTCCCTTTCATCTTTCTCATAAACCATTGAAGATATTTTCCCGACACTACCAATGTTTTCTGGGACTTCTTTTGTAGAAACATCTTTTCCTTGTTTTTCAAATTCAATATTCTGCTCAACCATTGGAATATCTTCAGGTAAGGACGCTTCAATTTTTAGCTTGTTTAAGGCAGAAACAAACTCCAGGTTATCATTTTTGGTCACTATGGTTTTCTCAACTACTTCTTCTGCCTCATGTGTTCTTTGTTCAGAGTCCAAAAATTCTTCAAAACCAATCCTAAATGCTTTGGAAGATTTCATTGGTTCATTGGTTCCAACCACTTCTTCTTCTGGATGGTAATCAAACGATTCTCCAGATTCTTCAGAACTTTCTTCGTCAACATGGTTGTCTATACCACTGGGTGGCACAGATACTTCAATATCTGGTTTCTTCAATGAAGCTGCAAACTCATCTTGACCTTTTCTTGATGACACACTGGTTTTCTCAACTATTCCATCGGAGTCATTCGTTTCGTTATTAAACATGGTATTCTCGGTTGGGTTTGATTCATTTAATTCACTTTTTTTTGTTGGATTTTCGTGTATTTTGTCGTCATCTCCAAGAGATTCATATTCTGCCAAAAGTTTCTCAAGACCAATTTTAAAGTCCTCACTTGCCATCTTGTTGGAGACAACTTGTTTTTCTATAATTTCTACAGGGGGCAAACCTAATGGGTTATTTTCTGAATTATAATCCATTTTGGTGGTTTTACTAGGAAGATCTTTCTTAGTCAGAGGTGATTCCCGCACAGCTTCCTTTACATTCTTCTCAGACTCAATGGCTGTCTTTATTTTGAAGCCTGGACTTTGTGATTCCTCTACAGGCAACACTTTCACATCTTTGCTTGATGTACTCTTTTCCATTTTAGGAACCTGAGGAATTTGAGATGCCTCTTCTCTGAGCTTTTGTAAAGCATTGCTAAACTCCTCATCCTTCACTCTTTGCCTTGACACAGACTTTTGGACTTCTTCCACAACTTCCTCACTAGGGCCAGCTTGTTCTACTGGATCAGCCTGTTCATTTTCATAAATAGCAGGGGTTTGTGCTAGCCAAGAGGCAACTTTGTGAGAAGTCTGCTCTTCGTCAGAGAGGACACCGTAGGAGTTTGGTAGAAGGTAATCTATGGAATCTTCTCTAGAGTTTCTGAGCTGAAGGTTTTTCTCAAGCCTACTTTTGTTTAACATATTATCAATAGTTTTACTTGGCGATCCATCTATATCCTGCGAAGGTGGACTTTTTTCTTCCACATTCCAGAAGCTTCTTATATTCTGAAATTGTGTTGGATTAGGTCTTTCTCCCACTGAAGCATCAGGGATCCTGTCTTTCAAAGACATGACTTTAAAGTTGGCCGATTTGGGCAACGTTACATTTAATCTATCACCACTATTTCTTGATAATTGTGGTCTTTCTGGAGAAAGCGTGACCAAGCTACGTGGCTTATCCTCTTCAACTTCACGTACAATCTTTCTATTTACAGGCATATACTTGTTCTCTCCCCTCGGGTCACCCAAATGCTGGGTATCCCCTAGGTAAGATGTTCCAAACTTTGTGCCATCAAAACTGGAATCTGAGCGAGCTTTAGCATTTTCCTCTTGGGAGCGCTCATAGATCCTTGGTCCTATGGTGGCAGAGGATGGATTCCAGGTTTCATCTCTCAACATTGGTGGTCGTTTCCATTCTGGAAGAGAATGCAGGGATCCACTTGCATCACTGCCCCGTTCTATTTCAGGCATCTGTACAACCTGAATGCCACTAAACGCCGCTTGATTGACTTTATAGTCTTCTGGCTTTTCGATCTCTTCATTTAAGAATGTATATGGACCTTGAGATGTGCGACTCAGAGGGCTAACCACATTCCTTGTTTTACCACTGCCACCATAACTCTTTCCAAATTCCAGTGGTTGTCCCATTCCACCAATATTGTGAATCTTCCCTCTCTGGCCAATGAATCTTGGCGCCATATGTGAGTCTTCCATATCAAACTCTGTGGGAAAATCAACATTAGCTGTATTTGCAAAAGAGATCAATAAAATGTGTAATAAAAAGCACAGTTAAACATAAACCTTGTGGGTTAAAGTTCATAGCTTTAAAGTGCACTTTAAATTACAAGTAGCTATGGAAATAACCGTCCATAGAAACTACACAGATTATACGGAATAATAAATTAAACAAAGAAAGCCAGACCCCCAAACAAAATATGCAATTTGGTCCTCAAAGGACTTCAAATCTTACCTGGCCCTTGGTCTTGTCTTATATGGAGGATAGCCTTAGTTTCTCATACATGTTTAAATCCCCTCACTGTATTAACCTTTACCACTTCTGCTGGAATGCCATTTCATATATCCAATAACCACTATGAAATCATATTTTCTTACCAAGGTGGCTCTTGGACCCCATATTTTTGCCAGGAAAAAAGAAAAATGGCCCTGCCTCACCACTATTGCAATGTTCCTTCTTGTGGAACGCCTTTCTTTATGGTTCCATTTAAATATCAGCTTCTGCCAACACAGCTTCAGCAAAGTTGTATCAACTGATACGCGAGTTTCTCATATGCATATAAAAACGTTTCCAGCATCAGCCCAATCATGATAAAAAAGGCTAATTTCCAATATTACATTTATTTGGGTGAATTGTCAGTATTATGTCCATTAATACACCTAAGCTAACTATAAATCATCCGTTCCCCTAATTTTTTGTTTTTTAACCCAAGTTTCAAAGGATTCAATAAACTGTGGGTCATCCACGTAGCCCAAGAAGGTTTTCCACACACAAAAAAATAAAAAAAATAAAAATTACCTGTGGATGTATCCGTTGATGGGATCTTTGGCATCTTCTTCACTTGAGCATAAATAGGCTCTGGACCTGCAGCGGTAATAAAATTATTAAACACTGCACATTAATACGATTTTCAACTACAAATAAGACGGATGAAACATAGGAGAAACAGTCACCAAAATAGTTTGTAAAAGCAGGTTCAAAGTAAAATGTTCTTTATTACTATTTATATAGAATTATGTATTTAAATGTATTTTTAAAAAAAATACAATACCAATATATATATATAAAATAAAAAGGCAGGTTCCAGTTTACAAACTACTTTGGAAAATTTGATAAAGACCAGTATGGCAAAAAATAATTCAATAATGCAATTACAAGCAATTAACGTGAATTACATGTCTGTTGTAAAAATAAAATAAAAAAAATCTAATCAGAGATTGTTGGAAAAAGCAAAAATATATATTGTGGCAAGGTAACTGAGTCTGTGTACATCAGTAGCAGGTTAGAACGCTCATTATTCCCAGCATGAGGGGGTTAATTACTGGGAGGTCGGCAGGTGGAGCTAATTTACCTGCACTCAGGTGTTGATAGGGCGGTCGTTACAGGCATTAGTGGTCTGAGAACAGAGAGAGAGGCAGTGAAGCCAGAGGCCCTCAGACTTTATAAAGGTCCGGTCCAGAGATACTGTGTTGTGCGGTTACTATTACTTTTATGACTGGGACTGGGTTAGCTGGCCGGTTAGTTAGTGAGGTAAAGATCCTTGTATAGTTAGTCTCCAAGATGGAGTAGGATTTGTTTTTGTTTTGGTTTATTTATATAACCCTGTGAAGTGCAACACTGTGGACCTTACAGCAAGCTGCAATAAACTACATTGTGCTTTTATTCCGCTGGTGTCTGGAGTTTCTTGTTTTGATCGGGCCATCCTGCCACAATATATTTACATGCCAAATTATTTTGAGTGGATCAATAAGATTTTTTTTCCAGATTATTGTAATTTGATAATGGGTTCAAAGTAAAGTATTTATTAAATTAAAAGAATAAAATAAATAAAATAAGAAAAGGGGGTTCAGTGGCATCGTAGCCATTTTACATTCTCCCTTACCAGTAGAGGAATTAGTCTGCAACACAAGATTAAGTTCGGGGGCAGTCTTTTCCAATATATTAGTTTGGTTTTCTACTCCAGTTGAGTAAGTGGAGTCCTCTATTACCCCCTCTAAATCAGTATTGACCGACGCATTTGATGGCACCCGAGCATCCATGTCCTCTAAAATATTTCTCTGAGTGGACACGCTCACTGAAGCGCCATTATCCAAGCTAGGCATCGAATCCTGAACATTAACGGGGTTTTGAGAAGATGTAGTGTGATCGTGGACAGCGTGGTGGCCTTCTGCTTGCGATATCTTAGGCTCTAGGATTCTGAACTCTCCAATTTCGCGGCCAGTGAAGGGCTCCAGACCCGGAGAAGGCGGTTTCTCAAGAACTTTGGTAGAAAACCTGACTTGTTTTAGTTTGTCCGCTGTGCTCTCAGGTGATGAATCCAGTGCCGTTACCGCGCTCTTTCCGTCAACTTCAGAAATGGGGGAAACGGGCAAAGCCAGTTTGCTGTCGATATTGTACGCTAATCTTAGATTTTCAGAGTCCGTAGAGCTGGAGCTTGAACAACGTTTCAAAATCCCTCTTGGTTTGCCCGTACTGTTGACAGAGTCTCCTCTTTTCAGCAACGTGCCGGTGGCGTCCAAACTTTGGCCGTTCTGAGCATTTTTTAACAGTTTTCTTGGTTTTGGTAACGGAGCCTGGCCAACACTCTTTGGTGAGCCGACAGCGGCGCTCGGTGAGCCTTCGTTTAAGTCGGGGTAAGGTAATTTCACACCAAATTTAACTTTTGATGACAAATTGTCTGGAAAAAAACATGCAATAAGGGCAAAAAATGAAAAAAAAGCAGCATGCACTCTGAAGGAGAGGGAAGTATGAAAAGAATGATTAAATGAATTAAAAAGCAGGCAGATTTTTTTTATACTGGTTTTTATTTGTTAAATTATACAAGAAAAATTACAATGCAGAGAAAAATGATTATAAAAGCTATTTAACCCCTCTTTGTGGGTTAAATTGGGATGCAATTTTTTTTTTTAATATTCCATTAAAGGTAGCATTAAAAAGTCACGTTGCTCTATTTCTGCTTATACATATATATCAGCATAGACTGCAAAACAAGTCACTGTGTGCAATGTCTAAAATGGGCTTTAACATAAAACAATATATATATAATAAAGATGTCTAAGTGGTTAAAAGTGATTTCCTCAAACTGGATTTAATTTTTTTTTTTAAAAACCCACATTTTTCTCTACCTACATTCAATTGTTAGAATATCATTTAATTTAAAAAAAAAAAAAAAAAAAAAAAAATATTTTTTTTTTTACCAGACACGTTAGGCATTGGAAATAAATATGCAATAGGTTATTGGCGTACGGGACTAGCTTGGCCAAGAACAGACAGCACCCAAATGACCTGCCTCACAGTGATTCTCCATTCTAGATCTGAAACGAGAGTCCAGACACGGAAATCCTTGATCACTATAGCTGGGGGGGCGCTAGAAGCGGAATCCCAAACAATGGCATTCTCTCTCCCAAGTGGCGCTAAGCAGGAACAAGATGGCAGAGTTCTAGGTAAAACCATGGTGGTATCGCGACAACACCTGTAGACTGAGCTTCAACTATCCAAATGGATTATCTGGCTGGCAAGAATTTAACGGAATAAGGACTATTTGGCAGCTTCCTTAGAACAAGGTGTCAAGGATCCAGGCAGAACGGTCTTGTTTTTCAGAATTGGGGAAGAAAAAAAACTACTTTGGACTAGTTTATTATGGCTCCTGATTCGGCCAAGCTACAGAAACCAAAAAGGCATACGAGAAGAGTGCATAGCGCCTCGGGCAGGTCCGGAAAGAGAAACCCCACACCGAGTAACCACAAAGAAATCCAGAAGCTATCCGATCGCTGCACAAGGCATAGCAGCGATCAGCGCGCTAATACAAAGTTGAACAGATGAATAAGGGTGCATAGAACTACCACCTAGGAACGGTCAGCGGATAGCAATAAATGCAAAAAAGACGGAAGAGTTAGGAAGAGTCGGTAGCCTGCAAAAGAAAAGGCTTGGAATAGATTCCTACGGAAGGAATTCTATTGTCTCTCAGTAGAAATAAGGTGGGAAGTCATAACTTCTACTAGGAGAAGACATGCAGCAGATGAGTTTTAGGATAATTCAACAAAAGATTTTAAACATACACGGGACAGACATTAGGCAAGGCTATGGACCAAGAGATGCGCAAGGTTTTAACTTAGACATTTAATAGTAGATAAAAATAAAACAGACTAGAACTACCATCATGCTAGTATTTTTCACAGCCTATACAGACTAAGCGGCTCACTAAATTCAAATAGTATACCTTTTTATCATATTAATATATGTGGGATATTTATGATATTTTTCTGTTAAAGTAATAGTTGCTATTACTTAAAGTTCATCAAGTTTACGCTTTCCATATCGGTTGATGCAAAAGAAAGTTTGGGGTGTATCACGGATTCATAGAATTTGGCAGCAGATCGGCCCCATTCGGCCCATCTAGTCTGCAGAGACTCAAACTTTAATCAGTCATGGTCTCGTCTTAGATTCAGCAGTCATATGCCGATCCCATGCATGTTTACATTCCCTCACCATTATCCTTTACCACTTCTGCGTTTAGGCTGTTCATTTATTTATCACCATTTCCATACACTTCAAAAACAACCTTTTCTTAACTTAACAGGCCCCCCCCCCCCCTTTCTCTTTAGACAATGTCTCTGTGCTACCTGTAAAGTTCTACAAGTGACAAGATCCACAGGGAACGCGATCAATGTTACAAATGACATTTGACCCCTCCAAAAAATCGTTAAGTACGGTATGAAGGCCAACAAACCCCAATATGGCGGCGTTTAGCATGATATGGGTAGTGGAAAAGGAACCTAAATTGGAACGCTGGAAAACCAAAGTTTTGTTCACTTTACAAAGAAGCCTATTTGCATGCATATTGTATGATTCTTTGCGACCACAAAAAGGGTCCATGGAATGAAGTACTGTACAGCAGAACGCCTTTGCTTCCATCTTCTGAGGGATGTTCATTCCAGGGTATAAGACCAGATAACTGGCGTCCAATGAATGCGTAACGGAGTAGAATGAAAACTCTCGCCGTGAAGCCATAGAATCAGGTAACGCGATGATCTGTCATGGATTCCACAAAGATGGCGACACACCATGCTGCCTTAAGGAACACAGATGCCCAGATAAAACTGATAGAGGCCAGAGCGAGAAGGATGGTCAACTTCCAAGCACTTCCTGTGAGCCGCCATCAAGATCCTCTGCACATGAGGTTGTTGGAGAGAAGACGCATGGAGTTGCTTTGAGGTAGGAAGCAGCAGCTGAGATGCCAAAGGCGGGAAGGAGATACCATGGTTTTACCAGGTTGTCGTCATCATCCATTAGGAACACTAAAATGTGTCTAGGGACCCCTGTGTTCTGGGGCCCCTTGTTGCTTTACACTATAATATGGCGGGGAGACGGGTGCTCAGTGGGGTCACAAGCATCGTATGCAACAAGCTGCATTTTGTGTGGGTTTTCTCCCCTAAGGAGGGCCTTTGAAAGCCATTTATGTACCTAGGGGTCCCAGAACCTAGCAAGCTGGCCGAAGAAACAATCCTAATAAACTTACATTGCGTGCAAGGTAAACGGTATCAGGGCTTCTAACACAGGTACAAGCTAGTATAGTTAGAGTGGATTTTAAGTCTGCAACCGGTCCTTCACAAAAATATATTTAAAAAAAATAAATAAAAAAAATATATATATATATATCTGCAGAGTCACTGACATTTTCTATACAGGAACTCTCATTGCATATGAAATATTTGCTGGAAAGGAGCGCCTGCTACACATACAGGAATCATGTGACTGATCATGTGACGGCTACCCTTCAGAAATTATATTATAGAGAAGAAAAAAAAAATAGATATTATAGAAACAATGCAGATTAGTAGGTAACTAGGAGAAGAAAAAAAGGAAATAAATTCAATACCTGTTCTTTGCTGGTCTTTGACTGGTCCAGTGCCATTTTCCAGACTCGGCCTATGGTTCTCATTTTCAAAATCTGGTTCCTCTAAGTTTGCTGAATTAAATGGATTTTTCCTTTGCTAAAAAAAATTCATAAAAAAAGTAAACTTCTGGAAATGCATACTAAAATTTATTTTTCTAGTTTCTAAATGCTGTAGAAAAAAAAATCATTAAATAAATAAATATAAGTAAATAGATCTATTTACTTATATTTAACCAAAGATTCCACACCCAGCTATTTCGGATTTGGAGATTTTTATTATACATTTTATTTAAAAATATCCGCAGAATTGGCAGTGTATTTTATAACAATATGATTCAAAGAAGGCGGGCAAAAGCCTACCTTTGCTGGCGATGCGGTCCCGTTGTTTAATGAATCCTTCTCTTTATCCGTCGGGAAGAAGCTAACTTTTTTTGCACTGTTTTTTTTTTTTTTTAAAATTAATATAAAAAAAAAAATAATAAATCAAGATTAGGAAAAATAACATTTAATTGAAACATTTTAAAAAGAAACTTGAAGCTTGATTCCATGGGACTTCTAAGGATTAGACACATATAGAAATATAGCCATTTGCTTTAGTAAGGATCTGTAAAAGTTTCTTCAAATAACTAAATTCTGTTTTGTTATAAAGAAATATGGAACGCTCAGCTCTGAGTACAATGGTACGAGAGGCAGGGCTACCAGGTAGCTGAATATATAGATTTTTCATATCAAGAAAACACGCTCCTTTTAAACAAATAGGTTCTGTAAAGGACATTCAGACGGCACAAGTGAGCTAGGTGTGGGAGGTTTACTTTTGGGAGGGCAATTGCGACCTAAGCAAATATGAACAGTGACTCAATGTCAATATATCAGCCGAACGCACCACATACCAGCGAAAGTGATCAATGCCTTCACTATTACACAGGTCAACAATACATCAAAGTTCGGTCTACTTAAAGCAGGAAAGGAAAATGTTTTTTTTTTGAAAGAACATAAAAAACATCTTCCTTTCTCCTAAAGATTCTGTGAGATCACCCGTGATCCATGGACTGGATCAATGTGCACATGGTGACAATATCCTTAGAATTAGCTAATTCTATTAGCTGATGGAAGGAACACATCTGCAGAATTCTATAATGTAAGAATTTAATGTAAGTTTAGTCCTATAGAATTTAGTAGTGATATTCCAGATCTACCAAAAAAAAAAACAATTTCCCTGCGGTGAGAAGAAGCCACAAAAGCAGAAATGTGTCGTTGGGCTTCAGGTTATGGTTGAGGAACTCCACCAGCTGATCTAGAACTCTGCCAGTTCTAGAATAACTACAATTAGCACCTAATAATAATAATAAAAATCATATGTTGTGCTTAATCCTAACAAAGTGTCGTGTTTGTGGTCCACCAGGTCTAGAGAGTTGGACATCACTATAAGATTCCCAAGAAAAATCCAGGGGACTTCCGCCAAGCCCCGCCGACCCCCACAATGGCATATTTATGACCAAACTTTCCTCTGTAACACAGCACAATGTTTACTTTTTTTTTTTTTTAACCAAAATTATCTGTTACCTTTGATTGGTTTCCACCTTAGTTGGTCTGAGATCTTCTGAATCATCTTCTGAGTCTTCCATAACACCACGTTGCTCTGGAGGGATAAAAATGTCTTTGTTGACACTGTTCACCCAGCTCTTCTTTCCTTTGTTCTTACCGCTTTTACTTAACTCTGCTAAAATATAAAAATCGGCTGTTAACGTTCACTTGCTTTAAAAGCTATGGCCCCGCCAGCCAGTGCATAGAAGGACCTTCGGGTTCCTACTGTGCCGCTCAATCTTCTCATTACTCAGCAGGTGCTGTAAGAACATTTTAATTAAAAGGATTAAGCCTGGTCAACACTGGACACACTCTACCCCGCGGTGACGTTCGGATCAGCTGCTGAATTTCATTTCTACCCAAATGGTCACAGAATGTTAAAAAAGAAATTACGAAAAAAAACCACAATTACGATTACAACAGAGGCACTTGGAAGGTAGATCTCCCGCTGCTATGGTACTACAATCCCCACATTGTTAGCCACTGACTAACTCCAAAATAGAGATTTAGCATTGGGGAAAAAATGAAAACGAATACATTTGCAAGACCCCAAAAGACAAAGTAAGTGACCCCCTTCCTTTGCTTCCCCCGGAGCTGGAGGAGCACCAGGAGAGCTTTAAAGGAACCAGATGCAGTTTGCCTACTAAGAAATGTTCTGAAACACCATACGTAGGTAGAAGTCATGTTCCGGTACTCCGTGTCTTAGAGGCACGCGTTGCCTTTTAATGTACTCAGGGTGCCGACCGTGGAAGGGGTCCTAGGGCAGCCCCAAGAGGTAAACCCATTACTAGGATTACATCAACCTATACGAACAAACAGTATAGAATACCTATACAAAACGGGCAGAAAGTTTAGAAGGGTCTGAATGAACCATCCATAACATGTCCACCACATGGCAGCCTTCATCATGCCTCGCCTTGATTTTTGTACCATCAGTAGGATTTGGAGTGAAATATTAGCGTTTAACTGTGCAGACTGGCAGAAAGAATCAACCAAATTCAGACGCTAGACGCAGCACCTACCTAGGGTCGTCGGCTTTTTCCGCTTCCGGATGGATGCTCGGACCAGATCGGCTCCATGGATTTTATCTCGGTGCCTCTTTGATTTGGCCTCATAAAACCACTGCCCGCTTTTATATTTCAGCTCATTCTCATCATCAATTACATTTTCTAGATGTCTGCAACAAAGGGAAGGAAACAAGAAAAAAAAACACATTTCAGAATGGTTTACACCCATGTTCTAGAACAATACAAAGTGGGATTTACCGCAAAGGAATAAAAATTATAAAAACCATACAAAGATATTTGAAGACGCCATCATTAAAGAAACCAGTTTGTTTGGAAAAATATATTCCCAGCGTTATAGCAGAAGAATCCTAGCCTAACATTGAAATATAGATCCTGCCCAGGGGGGCTGGAATTACATTGAGTGACGTATCCTGGCCTAGGACGGCTGTTCGAGGGCCACAGCAGTCCCCCGAACGCACTCGTGTTACGGCGGCTTGAGGAACTGCCCTAGAGCAGCCCAAGAGGTCCATACATCACTGATCCTGCTGTAAAGACTCAAACCTTAATCAGTCGTTGGTCTCGTCTTTGATTCAGGAGCCATATGCCGGTCCTATATGTTTAACGTCTGAGCCAACATGGCGAACCGCACCCCAGTTAAGCATCGAAGGAGCTGAACCACCCCCCCTGCTAATGTAGTCAGGACAAGGAGCGCTGGGGTCCTTGAAGACCCCACACACAATTTTAGGACTTAGAGAGAAATGAATTCAGAGACCACTCAAACCAACATGTCCTGCAACAGCTGATGAAGGGCAGCCGCATCCTAGAGGTTACTCTAGTTTCATTAGCTAAGAGAAAAGATCATTTTTGAACTTTTAACTATTATGGATAAAAAATTACCCCCCCCAATACCACCGACCTGTCCCTGCAACGCGGAAATTTGAAGTTATAGTGTATTAAGTACGGCCGAGTCTGCGTTGCATGTGTACGTGTGACATTACGGACACCCTGCCCTGAATAACCACAGCGATTAAGTATTAAGTATCAGGGTCAAAAAATTTACTGTTCCACTTAATAAACAAAAGCACAAAAAATGTATTTAACAGATAAAGAAAAAGTATATATCAGAACATCAGAGTAAGTATAGTTTTTGGCTTTTTATTTTATTACCGGTATATATTCATCTATTAGCCCTAAACAACGAAAGGAAGCGCAGAATAAAGAGAAAGAACGTAAAACCTCAAGGGAATCGCAACACAATCTCAATATTTAAACCGTATCCTCCGATAAGAATCCTCCAATAGTATGGAGAACATTAGCATTCACGGACACAAACGGATGCATAAAATGTAAATTAAACATGCCTTTTTTAAGCCAATTCTGAAAATGTATATTTTTACAGCAAAAAATAAAAAAGGAATAAAAAACGGTTAGAAGACAATCATTAAACACTTTTCAAAGTCTAGAATTTTGTCTCCAGATCAAAGCCATCAATTCTGCCCATGATGTAAGAGGATAAGTCGTTGGTCTCGTCTTAAACCCAAGAGCCATTCGCCTACCCCATGCATGTTTAAATTCCCTCACTGTATTAACCTCTTCCGCTTCTGCTGGGAGGCTGTTCCACCTATCTACCACCCTCTCGGTGGTTCTGTTTAAAGCGCAACGCAATGGGAGTTAGAAAAGTGGCTTGAAATCCAAAAAGAAGAAAAACCAATTACATAAAACATACGTACCAAACAGTGTCCAGCGAAATATTACATCCCTGGGAACCTTCCCCGCGGGGTTAACGTTAAAGCAGCTGTATCACAATGTTGACCCGGAGCTTTGAACTCCGATGAAAGGTATAAACCGGAGGCAAATACCCGAGCTAAGGAGATTTCAGCGGATCAGCCGAAGCAATCCGTACGTCAAGTGACTTCTTAGCCCGGCAGGGGAACGCGCGGAGAGGCCGAACCGATTAAATAGATAGGGATCTCTTTTTTTTTTTAAGGGAACGGAAGCTATAAAAAGAAGTCATCTCCTGAGCTTTCCCAACATTCCTTAAATCATCTTTCGTTTCTCCAGTGCTAAGGCTGCAAAAAGCTATGTTGCCATTTGATGAGCCAGACCATAACATCGCATCGTATTTGTTCTTGAACCTGAACGGGGAGGATCTGACATCAAATTCTGCGCCGGCTGCGTCTCCAACGCGGTGTTTAGATACAAAACAGCAGATTATATTCACGGAGTGGGTGGAAAAGTAACATTTACTGTATGTTAAGTGTATATACACACCCTCGCTCATCACAAATAAGGAGCATTTAACCTCTTAAAGTGCCAACCGTGCCAAGTAAACCCGACGTGCATTAAAAAAAAAAAAAAGCGAAAATGACTGTAAGTGTGTTATGGGTTTTAATTATGGTCGGTTAAAAAAAAATTGGTAGTTTCTTTGACTATAATTACCCAGCCCTGGAAATATCATTAGAGACGGGCGAGCGAGATGCCGAGACAATGCGGGCCCGATGCCGAAACCTGAATGTTAAAAGGCACAGAACTAAAGACCATACGGCCCATCAGTCCCGGGAAAAGTGGTCATGCATGGGCTATGAGCCACGTCGGCAGCACTTTTCAGGGTAGGCTACCTGGATTGCTCCCTTTTCTGGAGGAACGGCTTCACGGGGTGGTGGGGGGGCGAGCCCCTAGAGCGTAGCGACCCAGAGACCCAGGGAAGCCGTGCTTCATTTGGAGACTCCGGGTCAAACCCAGAGAGCGTGCCCTGCTCTGTCATTAAGGGGTTACATTTATTTTTTTAGTTCTTGGACTATATAGGCACTTATGAAAGAGGGATTTTTTTTATTATTATTTATTTTTATTTAAATGGACAGTTTATTGCCCCGTCAGCTCCGCTAAATAAGAACGCAGATTGATATACGGCAGGTACGTGTCCCTTTAATTTTATTGAAAAGTCATCTTCCCATCCCCCGTCTTTAGTACCCTCCTGCTCCGATCAAGGGCATAGATTCCCAAATAAAGAACGCATTAAGCGGATCGATACCCATTCCGCGGCACTCTGCAGGAACAGGAAGGCAGCGGAAGCAGAAAGACGTTTGTGGTGACACCGGTGGACGTCCCGAAGGGCAAATGCAACGAATCCTCTAAGTTACAGGAGATGAGGTTAAACTGCAAAGACGTCTTAACCCGTTAAGCGCTGTAAGGAAGCTATATGGGTAATTTCCTAAATTCCTTTTTAACTTTTTTCTTCTAAAAAAATTTTTGAAAGTTTCCAAGCTATTTAAAACAAAACAAAATGCATACATGGGGACTCTCAGGGGTTTTTGCCCCAATCTCAGGGTGAAGGAGTCTTGGGGTCACACGGTCTGGAGCAGACTCTTTCCTACTCCGGTCATATATAAAAGACTCCCGGCGATTTTGCGATTTTATGGTTGATATCCCTGCTTGAATACAGGTGACTCAATAAAGCATATTGTTAAATAAATTTTCATTAGTGCCGGAATTGGAGCAATTTGGGTAACATATTTGATGCGTGATGGGCCATTAAGGGGTAAATATTTCAGAACTCTCAGGGTCGGCTCACTTAGAAATCTCTCAGGTATGACCATCACGTCGAATGCTTCAATTTACCTCACAGACTACACGATGCTCATTCGCAGTCTACCCAGCATGTCTGAACAAGATGGGCCGCACGATGGCAGAAAGGTCCCATTAATGGCTTTTAAGGGTTATCGGCGTGTGGGGCAGATGCTAGCGAGATTTATATAGAATTGGGGTTACCTGCTCATATAACACGCAGGCCTAGATCGGCCATCTGGGATACCGAGGGAATTGACCGGTGGGCTGCCGGCCGGCATCTCCCCATAAGGCTGGATACACCGGGCCATACCATGAGCAAGCACAAAAGATATAAAGTGTGACCTCTTCTATCCTGCCAACAGCCGCCCCGCTGTCATTTGGTGGCCTTAAAGCTGCCTCGACATCCTCAGCCCGACACACACGCACACTAACACCCACGCTAACACTACCTAGTATGTCTAACAGGCCCTTTGGGTCGGACAAACACGCTCTTGGTGGGTAAACAGAGAAAGTCAGCAGCTGGAGAGCCTCGTGTTGACCTGCGGAATATCCAAATAACCGGAGAACCCTGCCATCTGGTACAGCTCAATGCCAATACAGTTTAAAAAGTGAACTTGTCACCATAGCGATAATTCCTTTGGTTCGGATTTACAGCACCGGATGAGTTTTATTCACAAAACTCATCTCTCCAGCAAGGGCATAGCGGTTCTTGTATGATATCAAACACGATAATTGAAGAAAAGTCACTAATATGATGACCAACTCTTCCGGCAGGAGGACCTCACCGGGGTTAGTCCTTCATAGCATAGCGATGCTGCAAGTTACGTTACGTGTCTGTGAATAACCCACACTTTGTTGCGTTTTGCAGGTAACTTTTTACAGAAAAAACATTATTTACAATAGAAATCCTCAGAGAAACTTAACAATTAACCCCAGACATCGTTTAACCCCTAAGGGACGAGGTTCCCCCCCCAGCAAGACGCTCAGATTTTTGAAATCTCACAAGGCAAATTATTTTTATGCACCAAGAGACTACAGAAGGTTAAAAAGCATAATCCTTTGAGATCAAAATAAGCAAGATAATACTTTACTGAGAGGGTGGTAGGTAAGTGGAACAGCCTCCTAGTAGAGGTGGTAGAGGGTGATACAGCGAGGGGATTTAAACATGCACGGGATATACATACGGCTCCTGAATCTAAGACGAGACCAACGACTGATTAAGGTCGTTACAAGCATGAAAAACGGTTTCCTTACCGAATCCGATCTTCTTCAGCCTTCTTCAGCTCAGCGTCTCGTTGAAGAACTTGCAGGATCGCCTCCTGCTCAGCCTCCGTCAGGAAGCTCAGATCAATCATCATGAGTTTCTCAATCAATATCAGCCGACGATGAAGCGCTGGCTCCGTCCGGCGGGTCACAGAGCGATCAGACTTCTCGCAGACAGACGGAAGGGTCCAGACTTTACTAAAGGGAACGCGTGCAGAGTCCTAGCCTGGGGGGTCAGCAGAACCGAGCATTACTTATCAAGTTCTCAAGAAAGGGGGCCGCTCCTCGGATTTCTCTTGATCACATGCTCTTGACGGCAGTATTCCGCTGATACAGGACAGGCTCGTTCATCGTTTAAAAAAGCATCACCTAAAAACAAAAATATGTAAAATTACCAACTCGGATACAAACAGATAAAAAAAAAAATATAAAAAGTTATTTAATCATTGAGTTATAAAGCCCGTCATATTCCGCAGCACTGTACAAGTACGCTAAGCAAATAGCAGGAAGCACACTCATTTTACTTACGGAGAGGGTGGTAGCTAAATGGAACAGCCTCCCAGCAGAAGTGGTAGAGGCTAATACAGCCAGGGAATTTAAACATGCATGGGATAGGCATACGGCTCCTGATTCACGAGAGCGAGGACTCATTAAGGTCTGAGGCTTTACAGCAGGAAAAATGGGTCTCATCTGCTAAATGCTATGTTTCCATCCATATTTCTGCATACATAAACATTGCAGTGCTGGAGCATATCTCTAACAAGGGTCTCCAACGAGTAGACCCCCCCATCGAGTTACTGGAAGCGGCTACCACCAAATAGAATGACCAGCACCCCTTGTCTAGAGGAAGGTGTGATACAGGTTTCTATTCTAAAAAATTAAATAATAATTATATATATAATTACAAAATAATGTAATAAAATATCTAATATATCCCTAATACCTAAACCGTTACTTCTTACACATAAGTAGCGGTCCAAATAATTCATCATTTAAATGAGGAATCTGCATGTCCATCCCCTGTTAAACCGGGACCCTTAGCTTAACCGTTTGTTAAAAGGTTAAAACACTTCTATGTTATTATATAAAGAAAAAGCACCCCCCAAAACCTCCAGTTACAATTATAGTCAACTGTCATACTATCCATTACATTACATTTACATAGCGCCAGCACATACCATAGTGCTGTTACAATACAGGACAGTGGCAATAAGTAAGCTGAGACATGATACTGAAGGAGAAGAGGGCCCTAACCTTGTGAGCTTACAGTCTATTGGCTGTACCTTAAGGCTAGGTAACCCACTGGTAAAGACACAAGAAGGTGCGGTTAAAAAAAACAAACAAATAAATAAAAAATATATATATAATAAAGCCTTTGTGGTTACAAAACGCGTACATTTAATGAAGAAAACCCATTATTAATACAAACAGAACCCATTATTAATACAAACAGAATTATTAATAAACGTGCTTTCTGGAGCAGAAGGGAGACTTAGGGGAAGCAGAGGCGCTCATGGTAGCTGCTCGGCTACCTAGTGAGCCGCCTGTGAAAACAGGTCTACGGTGACCGGCCGGGACTCACCCAACCAGATCTGGTTTGGCAACATTCATTTCTCCGCAGAAGTTATTCTACAAAGACCCAGGCGCGACAGATACGAGATATACGCCGGTTCAGGCTGCGGGCGATGAGCCGCCGCTTAATCATCGCCCCCCCAAACCTCACAATCCCCCAAAACACACAGGCGGATGCCTTGTCTGCTGTATTACTTGCCACTGCGTGTGTAATGCGATTATATACCGTACCGTATCTTAAACAGACACTCCTTTAACCCATATGATGGCTGAGAGGTCCCTTTAAACGTATGGGTGGTTTCCAGTGCGAATGCATGGGGGGATTCTGCAAAGCCCCCCATATGCATCAGCCCCTTCCCCCTGCCATGCAGGAGATGTGTTTAGTGGAGCACATTTACTGGCATGCAATATTCTTAATGCCAGAGCTGGTTCTGCGGACCTCCCAGAAGGAGGGCGTATAAGGAGACCCCCAGCGTAACGGAGTAGGAAACACTCCCATAAGATCTCTTTCCAGCCACTAGCTACCTGCTTTGGATCACGGAAAGGATGGGAAGCTGCAGCTGTGGAGCTACAGATTCTCCCCAAGTACTTTAATATGTGTTCGTTGTTCAGAGGCTCTCTTATGGCTGAAGCGACCCTTAAAGTTAGAAGTTATTTAGAAGGCGGTGTTCTACTTAATGTCTTGTCAAAGTGGCACAGTACCTTTAAAGGCACCTGTGATTCCCCTACCACAACATGTCCATCTCCCGTTCTCTTCTGCCCTATCCCACCCCATCACTGATCTTCTCTCCAGTAATCCCCTTTTCAGACTAGCCTCATCAGCAGGAAAGACTCATTTAAAATGGGCAACAGCCCAGTTTTGAAATTTATTCCTCTGATTTGTGTCCAGAATAGCTCGGCCCGCATTACCCACCAGGCAAGATCTGCTTGCCGCAGCCAACAAATATTGTTTTATATAGCTCCATCATATTCCGTAGCGCTGTACAACAAGTCATTGAGGAGGTGAGGAGGGCGCTGCTCAAAGGAGCTTACAATCCAGAGGGAGTTGGGGTATCACACAAGAGGTACAAGTATCGCTGCTGACCAGCCAGACTATATTACAAGAAAGGCGAGTTAAAGCAATATGGGAGGAAGGGCGTTAGGGTGTAAGCTCATGGGCGTCCTTAAAAAGAATGGGTCTTGAGGGATTTTTGGAATGACCGAAGGCAGGGGGGAGACGGATAGGCTGGGGAAAGGCATTCGGTATGCGGCAAACTGCTTTTACAAGCTTATCTACCCCTACCCCCTTTTTTTTTTTTTTTTTTTTTTTTCTTACTGCCACAACTGGTTTTCCACCCTCAAGCCATTTCCCTCGTCCACCTAACTTGCCCTGCCTTGTTCTTTTACGACAGACATTGACAAAATGCCACAAGTTCCACAAAGTATTCCATTGGATTGTTTGCCATCAACCCAAAGGCCCCCGACGTTTCTAGTTCTACAAATTGTACCTGAAACCAGTTTATTGAAAGCCTCACCTCGGCTTTCCTTCAAATAACCAAAAGGTCCAAGGTGATACAAGAAGAATTGTGCAGAAACGCATAGACATTACGCATGAGAACACCATGGGTTCCAACAGTCCTTCACGTTTTTATTTCATATTTATAAGGGATGAAAATAAAAATGCCCAGCTACAACAGGGTTAAGTTCTGAAGTCCAGAACGTCATTTTATGATAAGTTCTTCCAGCTTAAAAGGTCCTCTTCTATATCCTTTGTCGCCAATGACCACAAACATGCAGTCACCAACCCAATCATCCAAAGATGGTAGAGTACCTCCGAATACTCCTTTTTATGGGCTCAACCAGAATAGGCTGGATTACAAGCCCCCAAAGTCCTTAGGCATGCGCGCAAAAGGTATCCCTTCCTCTACTGCCCCCTTGTGGTGAACACTATGGGGGGGTCAATGCAACTCTGCTACAGCAGCCTGCACATTGAGGGTACTGCTGTTTCAGTCTATGGGAAATTCTCTGTTATGACACTGGGGAACCCCAAGGCTCAGGGTCCCCTAGGCACGTGCCTTTTGTGCCCGATGGATATAGTCCACCATAGGATGGAGTTCCCCACACCTCTGCTGGTTTGCCCAGCAATGTAATACACGTTTTTCCCCAACGGCAGATGAGACTTGGGTTACCTCAGAGTATGGACGACAAGGAAACAAGAGTAGGACGAGTTCATGAACTTTATAATAAAGGAAAGAAAGTTGCTTCCTTCATTTGTCCAAATGGCAAATTTCAATGTACGGCCACCGAGGACACCATAGTTAAGGGAATTTACAATGCCGCCCTTTATTCTTTGGGGGAAGATGGGGTAACAATCCCGATACAAACACCACGCCGTGCTACAGGATCTGGCTGTCCCTGTAAACACGAGTTTTCCTAAAGAATTTCATTCTCCATGTCAAACGAGCAACAGATGGATCAGAAGGTTATTGTCAACAGAACTTAGAATTAAACATGAACTTTAAAGTAGCAAAGCTTGTGAGATCGGAGATCTGAAGAACTCCTGAAAGCCAAAACACTGCTGCTTAAAATAGAAGCGGATTAAAAGCCGTCGGCCGAATAGTTTTGCCAAAAAAGGAATTAGCTCCGAAGTATCCATTTGGCATTTGCCCACGAAAGCAGGACATTCTAATAAATCATTCACTAGGACGCATTTCAGTTAGGAACCATGCGCGGCTATTTAATCCCAATCCAAGCTGATGCTTGAATATTAAGTGTTGTTCGATCTCTTTCTGTAATGCAAAGGGTTAAGCGGCACTTGTTGCTGGTCATAGAGTCACGTCGTGGTTACTTTATGGCACTGCTGCAAAGACAAAGTGCAAGTAGGGTGACCGAGGAGGCTTTATTTCTGTATGGAATAGCTTATTAAAACAATGTACCAATTAACCCCTTAAGGACCTTTTTTTTTTTTTTACACTAAGGACCAGACAATTTCATAATTGTTTTATTTTATTTTTTTTTAAAGATTACCATTAAGGGTTTTTTTTTTTTTTTTTGTTTTTTTTAACATGGTCTTGGAATCTTGGGAAAGGCAAAGACAAGAGCAGTGCTTACAGCTGATAGTATGCGTGCATGTGATTGGCTGTGAAAGTGATATGTCGTTTGTCATCAGGGGTCATCTTTTCATGACGTACCCGGTACATCATCGATATAGCAAAAAATGTTATAAAAAGATTTAATTCAATATAATTTGGTATAATTAAGTTGCAGCTCACGGTTAATTGACCGGAACACTAAGGAAGAAAACCTTTAGTGTTCCAAGCACGTGTATAACTTCATTTTACCCTAATTTCACATAATTCATTAAATTGCTTCCAAGCGTCATCACGGGAGGCTACATTTTGTTTGGCTTTTTCGCAGGACTACTAGATGACGGCAGCCTGTCACCCAAATTAAAGTAGTCAAAGTACTTGAGGTTTTAACCCCCCCCATAATATAATTAACTTGAACGAAATATACCCTTTTTGAGTTGTTTTTTTTAAATATTAAAATAAGTCTGAACGTGTTTTAACCTCCTGTGCATGCTAAGGACTTTTTCTTCTGGGGTCCTGTAGGATCTGCTCAGAGGAAGGTCGAGGGTCAGTAGAACAACGTCAAGCTTTTTAGAACAGACAGATTAAAAAGCAAAGTTCAGGGGACATTTCAAGGTCAAATGGCAGATGCCAAGATTCACCATATGATAGCAAAAATCATCTGCTTGAAAACCTACATATATATTGGGGATCAGAAAAAAAAATGTGGTTTGTCAACCTTCCAACGAGATGAGCGGCGATTACCCCGGCCTAACGCAATGAATATCGGTGTGGCCCTAAACTTTATCCCTCTTTATGCTCAGCTGATAATGTTTCTAGTAAAAACTAGGTTTTTATAGGCAATTACCAAAAAGGCTGACACCTTGTAAACTTCGACAGAAGTGATAAAAAATAAAATAAAAAAAAAACCCAAAACATTCCTAACCAGCAAAACCGGTTTTCACAGTTCCAGGCTGATTTTGGCTCTTGAAATTTGTGGTGTCCACAAGATTTCTCCCCAACAACAACAAAATAAAATAAAAAAAGACTCTGTAAAGTCACAAAGACATATTCCGTTTTGGTTATTTTCTTTCACAGATAATGCTCGATTAGGTCTTAATAATTTATCATTCTCGGAGATCTGAAAACCGTTCAGCTTTCCCGACCCCCTAGCGAGAGTAAGACTCTTACAAATAAGCCTCTTTACAAGTTCTTCACGCACACGCGTAGCACGTCTTCCGTCTGAAGACAATAAACGTACTCGTAAAAGCCACATCTTATTAACAAATAAGTCCGCCGCTGTAAATATGTCATAGTACCGGCTCTCTCCTAAAACAAAGGCTTAGAACTCTCAACAGAGCAGAAGAAAAGGTCACCAGAGTTGACAGAACGCCCAGAAGGTCAAAACATGCTCAGATTTATATTCATAATTTAATTTTATTTAAAGAAGGGGTTTATGGGATTCATCTTGGCGGGGTAATAATTTTGTAAAGTCGCTCTTGGCGAAAGCCATATGTATCTACTGGAGGAGAGACTACATTGTACATTGGTAAGAACGTTAGGCGGTTTGCTCATGCCTTGGTGTTCTACAAGAGTAGATTCCTGGAAGGTCTGCTCAGACGCAGAAGAACCTATTCACTAAAGAGGGAGACTTATTGAAATCACTGTGCACTATAAGGAGACAACCTCAACGTATTTCTCCTGTAAGAAGGGTGAAGCTTGACCTATAGGATGCCTGGATAGCTTGGGGATTCCATAAAATGCTCCTCAACCATTCATACGTCATACAGACCCAACCCAATGCTTTCTCGTAGAAGTATCTCACCGGAGACCTTGATACATAGTGATATCAAGTTACAAAAGACATAAGGGTACCCCTAGCATTCTTCTCTATAATTATGGACCAAGAACCTAAGTGTAGAGCAACCGCCACAGAACGTTCCTGCTGCTTGACCGGATTTTTTTTCTAGAAACGTGGCCCTTTTCAAGCTTATATTTCATCGACATAGATCACATCACCCTTAAGCTACATGGCTGTTGGACTGGATTCAGATACAGAAACATAAAATCCACCGCAAGGGAGGAGCGTAGATAAAGTAGGCGACAGTCACAGCCCGGGTATGTACTTCGAAAGCTTGTCAAAGCATCTAGGCTGGGCGTCCGACAAATCAAGCTCATTTTATTTACACAGGTATCAGTGTTTGTGTTATGGGAACGTCTACTTTTCTGATTTCCCATTCTTCTTTCATGGTTTATGGCTAATGCTCAGCTAAATATATAATATTATACTATTATATATAATATATTATAATATATATTACCCTAGAACAATCATTGTATCAGATGATCATTCCATGCCTGCGTAAAGAAAAGTTTTACAGGTGTTTTTTTTTTGGTTTTTTTTTTAAACACCTAAATGATTTGTCAGGTTCTGGAATAGTCACAGGAACTGGAATTAGAGAGGATAATCTCCAGTTGACTAAGCATTTAATCTGTTCCTATTAAGGGTCATAAAGAGAAATAGGATATATGAACACTTTCACAGCAGGTCAGGGTTGGAATGGAAGAAAAAAAAGTATTATTATTAGCTTGGCACCATAAAC
The DNA here is from genome assembly GCA_009364415.1 of Spea multiplicata. NCBI lineage: Eukaryota > Metazoa > Chordata > Amphibia > Anura > Pelobatidae > Spea > Spea multiplicata. The sequence goes on from VKOC01014853.1 coordinate 53,708, forward strand.
AACCTCTTTTGCCCCATCATGAAGATATATCAACCCGGGGCTCAGTAATTAAACCATTTAAAAAGGGAATTTTGAGACTTTTAGGTTCAATCAGGTCAACCCCTTTAACTCGTTGATCAATGCTAAATAGCCTCCAGCCCAGCTATAATAATTTGGCATTTTGCCCCTTGATACAGACTTTGGGGGACAAAGATATCTCTCGCTGGCATCAGAAAAGTATTCAAGTGCTAGACCTGGGTCAATACACCACAGGCCCCAAAACAGCTCTTTTTTTCTGGTGAAAATAAAATAATAATAATAAATTGAACATATTAAGATATGAGGTGGATTAGAAGAATCTAAACCCAACAATCACATAAACCAAGATCTTTATCCCACTGCAAATCCAAGCGTTAACGCAGCCCAGATGTTCCTGTGACATTATAAAGTCATTACGGGGCGAGAAGCTAACAAATTCTCTCACGCTAAACGGAAAATATGTGAAAGTCTGAGAAGATCTTTAAGATAAATAAAAACGGAGATGTTGGACTTTAAGGGTCAAATAGCAGAAAAAATTCAGACATTCCGAGAAGAAATAATCAAACTCAGGCATAAAACCTTGAGATCTGCCTATATCTCGTAAGCATAATCGAATCATACCAATGTGAATGTATCTCATTCATGCACACAGACACAAAGCACGTCGCTTTTGAACCATATTTTGGGAGCGGTCAGCTGATGCCTCCCATGCTAGATCCTCAAAGCTCAAGAAGTAATGCAGGTCCAGCCGCAATCACAACATAGACCTTAAGTTTGGGCTGAAAAAACAACACGAGAGGTAAATTTTATTATATTTTACAGACGCTGTTGACAGGTAGCCCCACCTAGTACCGAGATGTTACACAACAAGGAAAAAGGTATTGCGTTTCACTCTTGATTGTGCAATCCGCTCGCATTAAACACGGCAATCCCAGGTAAAAATTAAAAATGCCTCATTACAGAATCCCAAAATAAGCTTTTATAACACCAATGTGCTCCATAACGCAACAAAACGTCTTCAGCAAAAAAAAAAAAAAAAAAAAAAAACACAGATAGAAAGAGTCATCATTCGCTAAGGAAGGATCATGGTATGGAACTGCAAATGACAACCTATCATCTATAAGACGGACCTCAGAAAAGCTGGCGGAATTTCAACGTTACAAAAATATTTGGTGGGGGGGGGCGATATTTCTAAAAAAAATTTACAAAAGCTCCAGAAAATGTATCAATTTAAACATTATATACGGTAGAGATTCAAAAAAAAGGAGCCCCAGGACACGTTCCAGGTGCGTCAAACATCAAGCCTCGAGGGCCACAAATAGTCGAGGATTTAGGTTCATCTGAGCTCTGAACACAAGCGATTTAATAACTTCAAATCATTTTCATATGAATCGAGACCCCCCTGCGGTTACATGCTATGAAATATCTTAAAACCGCCCATTCTTCATCTCGTTTATTTCTGTCTATGGGCAAACCAGAATTCTACCACCGGAGTTAAACAGAAACTACCCCCGGGAGAGGAAAACGGGAGACGTTTATGATGCCCCTCAACTGCTACGCCAACCCTCACTCATGAGGTCTATAGTAAAGAAAGAAGGAAAAATAAAATCACTCCAGAATACTCCTTCATTAAATGGTCCTTCCACCACGCCATGCTATAACAGTCTCCATTTTCGTTGTGTTTTTTCAGGGTATTCCACTGCCTTTATTTAGAGACCCGGGTCTAGAAACGATCAGCGTTCGCGCCAGTAAATAGGTCACTTGCTAGAAAAGTATCATCTGTTCAACAAAAGAAGTTTTGCAATCAAGCTGACTCAACACTAATCAGCAGGTTGTGAGCAATTCAACAGCTGGTCCAGGACATGTCCAGACGCACAACTACTTCCTCAACAATGACATCATATAAAAAGCAATGACAACGTTACCGTGTTCTAAAAAGAAATGGCCGACCCTGGTCACCTATAATGGGCTAAAATCCGCTTTGAGTTAACTATTTATTATACAGCTCAGTCCTTCGTGCAGGTGAAGCTCACAGGGGTTGGCCCTCTGTAAGGCACGCCAACCGCTGGTTCGGCAGATATAGAAGTCAAAAGGTAGGTCTGCTAAATATGGTTTCCACTATTCTCGGCCAATCTTTTAACAGCTGTTGAAGATCTATCAACCTGCAAGTTTCTCCATCAAGAGCTGAGCTGGTCTGTATATTTGAATAGGTGAGGAGACTGAATTCACTACACATTATACAGGGCCAGCCAAGCTCATCTTGCAGCAGAAGCGCTGCGGGGTCAGACTTCCATGATGTAAAGTGACGTCAAGGAGCTGAAATCATAACTCTCCAGCAAACTCATCCTACAACGCTTGCTTTAGGGAACAGACCTCACTGGAATGGTCTTTAAAACATATCAGCCATGCAGAAAACCAGTGTATTTTGAAAGACAATTAGGTTTTTGGGCTGTGTTAGTGAAACGGAGTATAGATCAAATCTTTGAACCTTACACTCGTAGACCATTGGAGTCATACGGCAAGAGGCAGCCTAAGGAAGTTGCGTGAAATGCGTGTGCGCCTCTCCCCAGTACAATGTCCACTCTAAGTCTATATATACCGTATGCTGGCCTTTCATCTCTAGAACATACTCATCTGTAACTAATCTGATGCCAATATCTGTAGCTTACATACATATTCCCAGGTATGTGGGAAATATGTCTGCTTATGACATAACAGTAACACATGAACATTCACAGATAGCCGTGTAAACGTTTCTTTGCCTTGGCACACACAGTGACCCCGCCACGTTCACGCAGCACAGCTCATAAAACCAATTTCAACCTCTGTTCAGTTTTTTTTGTTTTTGTTTTTGTTTATTGGACCTTTTACACGACACTCTATAAAAACATTTTAACCAGATGGGACTCCCACACTCGGGTTGTTCAAATTCTAGATCACAGCCCAACAACGTGTTTGGACATGTATAAAACATACTTTATATAAAAGACATTTTTGACCCGGTTTAATAAAGTGAAGTCATCGATTCTACATCATAGAGCATCATATAAGGAGACGTCTAAGTGTTTGCACAGACGTAAGATAAAAAAGGTTTCTTTGCTATTTCTTCTCTAGATTGTAAGCTCTTTGAGCAGGGCCCTCCTCACCTGTTGTCTCTGTTGGTCAATTTGTTATGTTACATACTACTTGTTGTGTCCTGTCGGGAATCGGTCCCGATGAGCACTTCTGTAAACAGTGAGGAGACAGAAAACGGGAGGGAATTAGGATTCAAAAAGGAGGAGTAATATTAGTACGAGAGGGTCTGGGGGGGAGAGAGGGGCATGGGGGGAGAGGGGCATGGGGGAATGCCCAAACGGGTCTGATCTGCTCTTAGCTTCTGTTTCTATGTTCGTAGAATATTGTCAAATATGGCAAACAAGTTACCGTTAATATTTCTGGATTCTTAATGAATATAAATTTTGTTTTAAGATACTTGAAATCATTTTTAATTTATTTTCAGTAGCCACGCTTAATATATTTCCTGAACCAGGAAAGGGGGGGCCCTTTAAGACTTAGCAGGAAATTGCTTTTCCCACAGAGATGGCAACACCGAGAGCCCGAGTGGAGAGAGAAGAGAGCAGAGCGAGCCGCAGAGAGGAGAAAGCAAGCAGAGCGCAGAAAAGAGCCAGAGCGAGCAATAGAGGGAAGAAAAGAGCAGCAGCGGAGAAAAGAGCAGAGCGATGCAGAGGAGAAAAAAAGAGCAGAGCGAGCAGCCAGAGAGAAAAAGCAGACGCGAGCACAGAGAGGAGAAAGAGGCAGAGCAGCAAGAGGAGAAAAAGCCAGGACCGAGCAGAGAGCGAGGAAAAGAGCAGAGCGAGCAGAGAGGAGAAAAGAGCAGAGCGAGCAGAGAGGAGAAAAGAGCAGAGCGAGCAGAGAGGAGAAAAGAGCAGAGCGAGCAGAGAGGAGAAAAGAGCAGAGCGAGCAGAGAGGAGAAAAGAGCAGAGCGAGCAGAGAGGAGAAAAGAGCAGAGCGAGCAGAGAGGAGAAAAGAGCAGAGCGAGCAGAGAGGAGAAAAGAGCAGAGCGAGCAGAGAGGAGAGAAAAGCGAGCGGAGAGAAGAGAAAAGCGAGCGGAGAGAAGAGAAAAGCAAGCGGAGAGAAGAGAAAAGCAAGCGGAGAGAAGAGAGAAGAGAAAAGCAAGCGGAGAGAAGAGAAAAGCGAGCGGAGAGAAGAGAAAAGCGAGCGAAAAAAATATTTAAAAAATTAACATTATATGTTACATTTATATGAATGATGGATTCTTATCTCCGATTACATACTTAATACGCCTTAATACTTAGATTCTAGAATTCAGTGGACATGGGTGGTTATATTTACTTTTTGGGGTTAACTCCCTATTTAACCATATGTGAGTCACACTTCCGGGCAGATACAGGGAAATCATGATTGCCTCGCCAACACATTTTTGTGGCTTTCAAAGGCAATGGTCTGAAGAGCGAGGACAAGACTGAAAAGAGCAATATGAAGGGTTTCCATTTCTAAGTCATAACGTAACAAGGCTGCTCCATAGCACATACATGTATGTATGTCTGTTATATATATATATATATATATATATATATATACACATACATACATACATACTGTATAATGCATAAATGCACATTCACACACACATATATATATATATACACACATTCATACACACTGTATAATGCATATACACAAACATATGAAAGCTCTTTGAGCAGGGCCCTCCTCACCTGTTGTATCTGTAAGTCAATTTGTTATGTTATATCCTACTTATGTCCTGTCCACCCATTGTACAGCGCTACGGAATGTGATGGCGCTATATAAAACGATAAATAATCTATAATTTCAGCAGCCGAGATGAAAACATCAGGGTCATGGACCGATGTTCCTCATAAGGGTAAATACATTCTATGTATACACAAAGAGAAAAACACATGCTATAAATTATAACATCGGGTTTTCCATCCCCCCCCCCAACCCGGCGGGGGCCAATACACTTCAGGAGCCGTATGTTTATCCCATGCAGGTTAAATTTCCCTCACTGTATCACCCCTCTACCACTTCTGCTGGAAGGCTGTTCCATTTGTCTACCAGCCTATGAGTGAGATAAAACCTCCTTACATTGAATGGACACCTCTGAAGTGTAAACTTCCCTCCTGGGCTGTGTTAAACCACTTTAAGCAATAATAAAAAAAAAATATGTATTTTCATTTTGCAGGAAAGAAGTCCTTATTACGACTTTAACCCCATCTACTTATTCCAGAGCCCGAGGGCCGGGACTCGTGCTGCAGACAAGGCTTCGGCAACCGGCTGCATGTCTTTGGTGGAATAATGGAGACGCTGCGAAGCTTGTTCTGCGCATTCCACCAGTCATTTACCTGCGCGGGGATTATTTCCAGCCTCGGGGGGGACAGGAGAGCCCTCTAAGGAATCTGCCCCTCCTGCTAACAGCAAATTACATTTACTGCCCCCTAGTGGTCCGCACACACCTGTATCTAATCCCTGCCAGCCAAAACAACGCAAGCTCTTTATCACAGGATAAATAATAATAATAAATAATAATAATAATAATGATAATAATTTATTGGTCTTGTCTTAGATTCAGGAGCCGTATGCCCATCCCATGCATGTTTAAATTCCCTCACTGTATTACCTCTACCACTTCTCCTGGGAGGCTGTTCCATTTATCTACCACCTTGCATCACATCTAAACCTCTGGCCCTCCAGTTTTAGACTATGGCAAATTAAAGCATTATACTAAAAAGCCTAAAACATTAAAAAAATTTGACTTTCGACACGAAGAAAAAAAACTGGGGGGTACTAATCCAGCCTGGACTGGTAAGGAATGGAACGATTTGGGCGCCCTGTAACATGTGATACACAGATATATGTAATCAGAATAGATGGGATACAACACTAAAAGCTCAAACTGCAGAAGAGCATTAACATGTTAGAAAGGATTTTCTATGTGACTGTCGGTGTGACCAACAAAGTGCACATTTTACTTTACCGACAGGGTGGTAGATTAATGGAACAGCGTCCCAGCAGAGGTGGTAGAGGATAATACAGTGAGTTAATTTAAACATGCATGGGATAGACATTCGGCTCCTGTAGACAAGACCAACGACTGATTAAGGTTTGAGCCTTTACAGCAGAAGAAATCGGCAGACTAGATGGGCCGAATGGGGCCGATCTGCCATAAAATATGGCTATAAATCCAAAAGGGCTATGGAACGGCCACATAATCTGGAATGAAACGTTATTCCTGCTGCCAATCTCACAATCAAACAATAGGAGTAAATGAAGAGTATTAGGTATGCGCTGGAATTAAATGCCTCCACACCCAGAGCACGCACTGTGCAGAGGATAGAGCGCTTCCTTTTCACTTTATTGGGATGATATAGTGCATAGCATATAATATTAACGCTAATACAATGTATACTATATATAGTATTACCAACATAGCACATAGCATTCAATAACACTAATAGTGTATACTGTATATAGTATTACCAACATAGCGCATAGCATATAATATTAACGCTAATACAGTGTATACTATATATAGTATTACCAACATAGCACATAGCATTCAATAACACTAATAGTGTATACTGTATATAGTATTACCAACATAGCGCATAGCATATAATATTAACACTAATACAGTGTATACTGTATACAGTATTACCAACATAGCGCATAGCATATAATATTCACACTAATACAGTGTATACTGTATACAGTATTACCAACATAGCGCATAGCATATAATATTAACACTAATACAGTGTATAGCATATAATATTAACACTAATAGCGTATACTGTATATAGTATTACCAACATAGCGCATAGCATTCAATAACACAAATAGTGTATACTGTATATAGTATTACCAACATAGCGCATAGTATATAATAACACTAATACAGTGTATACTCTATATAGTATTACCAATATAGTGCATAGTATACAGTACAATCTTTAATTTATAAAGCGCCAACAATTTACGAAGTGCTTCTTACAGTCCATACATTCAAAGGGTCAGACAAGATAAACCGATGCATTAGATGCATCGGCTCGCAGACAACCTCGGAGATTAACAACATAGCGTATACTGTATATAACAAGTAATGTGTATACTGCATATCGTAACATAGCATATACTGTATAGATAATAGTAACATAGCATATACTGGATAGATAATAACATAGCAGATACTGTATGTATGTATATACAATAGTAACATAGCATATACCGTGTATATATATAATAGTAACATAGCAGATACTGTATGTATGTATATATAATAGTAACATAGCAGATACTGTAGGTAGGTATGTATGTATATATAATAGTAACATAGCATATACTGTATGTATATATAATAGTAACATAGCATATACTGTATATAGTATTAATAGTTCTACATTGTTGATTCCCCCAAACTGCATAGCATTAGAAGAGCCATTAGTAATTAGCGCAGGTTAAATGCCAATGCTCTAGAATGCAGTCTCATTCCTGTGTGTATTTTATTCTTGGGCATATGAATGAAGGAGGTGGCAGCACCTGACTCACCCCCCCCCATCTAAACAGCAGCAACTAAATGACTTATTAGATATAAAATAACAAGAAAAGGGGGTCATGGAATCACTTACTGCAACTGCTGTGCCTGTTACTTAGTTTCTTCCCTGCAGGGCAGCCTGGTCCTCCCAGCACACCTTGTACTTATACCCTCTGCTGATGAATTAATTAGTTGATTTCTTCCTCCCCAGTCCCTGAGCAGCTCCCAGATCACTGCTGTGTCTTCAGAGCTGTCCTGCAGGGCAGGGAGGAGGAGACTTGACTCTAAAACTTTGCACCAATAAGAGAGACTCCATAGGGCTCTGAGTGATTGCTCCCTACCTCCTCCTCCTTCCCTGCCCTTCCCCTGTGTACTACCCTAAGGCAGGCAATTCAAAATACTCTGATGCAATAAGATTGCCCTGCAGAGGTAACCAGTGGGACAACACAACACAGAAGCATGAAGGGAATTCATGAGTCGCTCTGCTTGTTAGTCCTGGTGTATCTTCAATTTATTTCCATTTTTTTTCTAAGCATTATTTTATTGATGTTTTTTTGCTTTACTGATAGGGCAGTGGGTAAGCGGAGCAGCCTCCCAGCAGAAGTGGTAGATGTTGATTTCTATGTTTATGTTTTTTGTTATTTTTGTGGTTTTTAATAACAATAAACTGAGTTCTTTACTCAACAGAGCGGGGAAGAGGATACGTTTTATTAATTGTGGATGGTAAAGCGCCTTGTTAACCCCTGGAGTGCAAATTTAGCAGTTCCGAGACAAATAGTTTAACCCTTTGAGTGTCCTGGGCACAATTCTTGTATGAAAAACTAGGCCAGTTCTCTTAGTTTTGCTTTGATAACTGTATCAGCAGTTTATTCTTTATCTAGGGAGGTATATACACTATATATTATATTATATATTATATATATATATATATATTATATAACGTTTCATATTATATTATATATATATATATTATATATAATAGGAAAAGTTAAGCTATTCATAGATACCTAGTCTGAGGCAACTTCTCAGTGTTGGCCCTTCATGAAGCGTAACCAAGTTGGGGATCTGAAACAGCCAATCAGTGGCAGGAAAAGCTTTCTCGACATGCGCAAGGTGGGGGGGTCTTATTAAACCCCCCCACACACACCTCATCCGGTTATATATATCTCGGTCCAGGTAATGTGGTGGGCAACAGGGCAAATCAATATGCAGGGGATTTTGCTATGATATGCGTGATGCGTGAATCACAGTGTCTGTGATTGTCCAATTTAAAAAGGCATAAAAAAAGTCCAAACGGTATTTTTCTCATAATTTTCCGGATATCAGGAAACACCTGCCTGGGGTTATTCTCATCATTATTATCATTATTATTATTATTATCAGCGCGGGTCGCCCTGTTATATCCCGTACAATCCCTGCTATTGTTTTCCATTCTTTGTTACAATTCTCTTTCTGCGGAATCCTCTCTTCCCTAATTGCTTGCGCTTCCTTTGAAAGCGCGGTAACGTGCCTGCGCATGCACTGCCGGCAGGAACGCCATTACTGAAGGATACTTATGATAAGCAATGAGATGGTCCTTTATTTTGATAGGGCCGATCAATCGGGGTTTATTTTTATTTTCATTTTTAGGCAAAGCAAGCAAGTTGTTTAACCCATTGAGTGCCAGTGCTGAGAATTTTTTTTATTATTTTTTTTTTACATTCAAAATATTTTTCCTAATATTTATCACATTTCTTTGTTTCTTTGAGTGTTCTTTTTTTTTAATTTTTTTATTATAGTGTGCTTTTATGGTGGGGGGGCACATCATAGTTGCTGAGATCGTAAGCTCACGGGAGCGAGGCCCGCTTAATAAGTGTTTGTGTTAATGTTGTCGCCACAGGCAGGGGTAGCCTGGCCCAGTGTCCAAAATCAGCACAAAGGGCCAATTCGACTTGGACCAGCCAACTCGCAGAGGTGAGAATGCCGCAGGGTCACGTAATCCGTGTTACTCTGCAGTAACAGTAAGGCTGCTTGAAAGAAGCAACAAGAAGAAGGATCTGGGCAAGGTAAAGGGGTAGGAGGGTAATGGGGTAAGAGAGGGTATGTGTGTATTTATGTGTATATACAAGTAAGTATGTTAGAGTGGTTGTGTATGTGTAAGTGTGTGTATTAGCATGAGTGTGTGTGTGTTAGAGGGAGTGTGTGTTAGCATGAGTGTGTGTAAATATGTGTGCCGGTGTGTATGTTAGTTTCCGGGGGGGGGGCAAGGGACCTTCCTTTGACACAGGGCTACCTTAGGTCATGTGAAGTGACACAACAATGCCATGTAGCACAGAAAGGACTTTGACATTCATGGTGAGCTTTGTTACGAAGCAGCGGAGAAGGAAGCAGTAATAGTAACCCCGGGGCTGGGTACATTGTACCCCTGACACCTGCTGCCCCGAAAGTGACAGCGCTAGAGCGATACTGAGTGAGAATACCCAGGTTTTGAGCCCAATCCAAGACTACCAAATACTGAAGGTTCGCAGTTGTGCGGCCCCTGAAAAATGGATGTAAAATATACACCGTAGGATGCCCTTCATGCACTTGGGTAAATCCCTTCATGTATCGAAATGTTTCTATCCCGTCCCCTCTCTCTTGCGCCATACATATTGAGATCACTTAAGAACCCAATGGCACATAGAACTGAAGCAAACGGGAAAGAGTTAATATCATCACATGACTGGGACACGCCAGTAATCTGCCTGCGTGCTCCAAGTGTTAGCGATTTGTGTAGCTAATCTCGTGGGGCGCAGGGGAAACTGGTACCAAAAAAGCAACACCGGTTACCGGCTACAACCATGTTACAATTCAACGCTTTCAACTCTTACGCCAACGTGGAAAACGTTTAAAAAAAAATGCCGTTCCGCCTGAATAGCCACAAAGCATTCCTATACCTTTCTCAAGAGCCTGAGGGTTTGTATTATGTTCCTTTTCACTGGTTTATGTTCACAAATAACCTGTAAATAGCATGTAAAACCTTTATTTTACTTTATTCGTTGGGGTAAACATAGTTGTCCTGCGAAAACCAGGACAGTTGGGAGGTATGCCGAGATGACTTTCCAGTAATCTCCCTGCAGCTAGAACTTAAATGGCTGTAGAGAAGATCCCAGCTTGGCAAACGAACTTAAAGGGAAGGATATAAAAGTTATTCGATGGCTGAATCAACACGTTTCCATGATCATTGAGCAATTTAACGTGGCTGCTGGTAGAACCGGACAGAGGTCCTCCTTGGCCAACTCTTGGGGTGAGATTCTCCATACAAACTCGATCACCAGACGGCACGGCTTCCTCTTCTTCCCTTAAAATAAATCAGATTCCATGCCTAACCGTCCATAAAAGAAGAGACAATGGCTTCCCTGTATCCCATATGTAATATTTGGAGGAACGTCCTTGTTGTAGGGAACCAGACTGCAATCTTCAGAGAAACAGCTGCTGTCTACTTGTTGACGTAGGGGAGCAGAAGATCACCAGATCACCAGAAACCTCTTCCTACATTACACACAACTTCTAAAACTACGGTAGGGGGGGCGATTTAATATACTGTATGTTTTAAGGCAAGATGGAACATTGTAACCCAAAGTTTAATAGAAAATTCTACTAGAAGAATGGCAAAGATGGCCCTGTATAGTGTATATCTAAATTATCAAGTCTTTCTAACTATGTATAATGTAAGGATATAAATGCCACTTTATAGATCTCTGGTCAGACCTCACCTAGAGTATTGGGGACCCTTCTGGAGACCCCCATCTCTAGAAGGATATTGACATTCTGGAGAGCTCAGAGTAGAGCGACTGAAACGGCAAATGGAGAAGAGAAAGACGAGATAGAAAAAGTACAGAAAGGGAAGTTTATTTCAGTAATTATTATTTAATAATATCATATTTGTACTTTGTTGGGTATTGGTTTTGGATCGGCATAGCAGGGTCCAGAGAGAACTCGTAATTACAGTAGCTGAGGGATCGGCTCTGGTCCGTCTCTGTGAATAACATCAATATTCCAACACAAGTTAAAAAAAAACCTAAAACGACCAAAGCTTTTTCCAAGATTCCTTTCAGAAAGAACAATGCCTGCATTAAAATGAGACAATAACTTCCCTTTTTTCCCAATACATGTTAATGAAGATATTTTAGGAAGGCGCTTGTTTTGTAAGCAACGTCGTTCTGCGGACTGAAACAAAAACTCTATTGAGCTTCTGGAATGAGAAGTAAGTACATACCTTTGTGGACTTTCTGGGCACGTACTGGGTTATACTGGGCTGAGCCCGTCTATCACACGAGCCGCCATATATAACATTCTCTGCCGCATTCTGGCCTAGACTAACTAGTTCAGAGGGGGTAGATTGCCCTGTTGAGATCTCTCTTGTAACCGGCCCATATACACTATGGAGCACTGTGCCTTACTTATGACATCATATCCCAGGACTCAATGATGTAGGCGGCGGCAGAGGTAAGTGGTAGCCGGAGTGCTGACCTGGGTCAGGCCTAAGACTGTTTAGGGCAACATACATCTCTGATTAGGTCTAAACCATGTTTGTAAATCTGTTTTTTAGGCTCACACTTTATTAACCCCTTAATGACAAAGCCCGTACATGTACGGGCTCAAAATGCATTGTTTTCAATGGGTTTAGGGACTGCCCATTGTCATTAAGGGGTTAAAAGTATCTTCTAGTTCCATAATTCTCATTTCACAGAGGGATGCCGCTGAGTCTACGTACCCGCAACAACAGACGGCACTTTGTATAACGTGGAGATGCCGCCATTGCGTCTCCCTGAGAAATCTGACAAAAAGAGAACAAAACACAGCAAGAATTCAGCGCATGCCCAGCGTTACCTACGGCATAAATATCGGGCGTTCCGTCACGCTGTATGGATTGTTCCTGCGCCTTTTTAGAGTTTTTGGGTGGCTTTGTTGGATACAGATAATTATTAAATAGAAGGCTGCGTTCATGAACATAATAAATCCTCGGTCGCACGTTCTAGGGCAGATGTTCCTCGCAGCGTGACATTTCAGTTACAAGATAACGTGACAGATAACGTCTTCAGATAATTGGGAGCTCTTCTTCTCACGGCGCGTGGGTGAGATTTTACGCGATAAGCCCTGGGTGCTCTACTCTGTAACTTTATATTATATGACAGGATTACTGCGGTGGTCGGAAATCAAAGAATAAATGTATTTATTTAAAAATAAATAAATAATTTCCAATCGTCTATTTATTGGCCTATTTATTAAATGTTCCTATTTTTCTACATGGAGTCCCGTTTTCCATACATTTTGGGCTTTATTTAGTTTGAGTGTTATTGTTCCAATTTAAGCTCAAAGAGGGGCATTTCTAATTCCTAATCATGTCGGTCTCTTAGGAGAGTTATTATGGTCATGCTGTCTATCAGAGTTAGTTTTACACGCATGCAATAACTACGGTTACAAAGTTACTAATAAAAATACTTCTATTAAAAGAAGGTTAAAGGGACAGTCTAGTCCTGTCTTTTTACGCTTTTTAAAGCATATCAGGGTGATGTTCAGATAGCATGCAATAGGCTACCCTTTGACTTGATGTACTATAGCTCATGTACAGGAAGCATACTTAAGTACACTTCCTGCTTCCTGTAGCAGCAGGCAGCAATAATAAGTTCATAAAACAGAAGTCTTATTTAACTCTTATTAACCCAAATTCTGTCTCATCCCCCTTTAACCTCCGAGAAAACGTCAAGCTTGCAAAAGCAGGTCCTCTTCTCCATCTCTACCGGTATATTTTATCTGAGTTACTGTTAATTTGTTTCATTGAAATTTTATTGCCACTGTTTGTATTTGCAGGCATTTCCTGGAATTTGCTGGCACTCTATAGATAAAATATAATAATAATAGTTATAGTTATTACTGTTATATACATTATGCATTCACCAATTTGCATGCAGTAGATTGCTTTGGAGGCAAAGGGAATTTTAGGTCCCGATCCTGAATTTAGGGTGACAGTTCCAGGGGGGGTTGGCAGCCCCTCCGCCAAATAACCGGAGGGCAGATCGCGATATAGGGTAATCTGCCTCCCCGCAGCTCCAGTTGTTATCAGCCCAGGTACGCTATGGAGCTTTGTGTCTAGGCAGCACAGATTCTATAATGATCTTACTCTGTGAAGCATATCTTTAAAATACAATGCTCTGGGTTATGACATCATATCTCAACACGCAGCATACAGTCAGGGAGGTAAGCAGGGGTAATGGGGCAATGGCATGGGTCAGGCCTAAGGCAATGCCCAGCCATGATATGCCAGTGGTCAAGGAGCCCCTAATCTGGAACCCGACGCATTGTAAGTCACTCCTTGGAGCCGTGTCACCTGTACCTGAAGCCATTAGCATACTGGGCCCCTGTGGGTGCGATAAATGTGGGACATCCAAGGGCCACCAGCCCTCGATCGGGTGACAAAGCGAATAATCTTATGGCCAATCTTTTTTTCTTTTGTACAGCTGGGTTGATATTAACTTTGAGTCAATATTTACACTCTGGGAGGGTGTTTGTGCAGAATGTAGCAGCGCTTGTTAATATGTAATAATATGTATTATGTCATGCTAGGCTCATTTAGCTCAGTGGTACATTGAAGTACACTATATGACCAGAAGTATGCGGACACCCCTAATAACTGCTGAAGATAAGACACAAGTCCATTAAGTTTAATATTGTATGACGGTTCTGTGTTTTGCTGATATGCAGTTTCCTTGTTTCGCGATGTTTGTGATTTACAAAGATGTCAGTTATTATATATCATCTGTATAAAAGCGGGCATAAAAAAATATTTGTTTAATGTTTACAAAGTAATTATCCGGCATGTCACAAGTGGTGGCATTGTATTTACAAAATGGGGGTAAAAAAGCCAATTTCTGGCATCGCTCCTATGGATTTTTGTACCCAATATTCACGGTACCACGGGGCTGTTATTCTAATTACTCTAAAAACTAAATTGTCTCACTTCTTTCTAGTTTAAAGAATTCTGAGCATTATTTGACTGAAAAATCCATCTTGATCTCTGGCATCAGCCATTGGGCATTCATCTACAATACTTTGGAGCATTCATTCACAATCTCCACATTCATTCTCTCCTAAAGGGTAAAATGTGCGATTCATTGAGGGGCTTCCATTTTTCTATAATGGACGAAACATATGACTTTTCCTTTAAAAAGCTTTCAAACTTTTTTCACAGGTAATAGAACATTTCTTCTTTTTTCCTCACCACATATGGAGATCTGTTTGTTGCGTGATGAGCCACTGCTGGATATAGGACTAGGGGGGTCCCAAGAGAGCTTCTGTGTAGAAGACATCCCTGCCTTTGAAGGTGTAGGTCAACGAGCCAAAACACGTGTTTGCTGGAACAAAAGGACATGTTTCCCGGACTGTTGATTGACCCTTGAGGTTTCCCCACGTTCTAATTATTAAGCATTTAAAAAAAAATCAAATTATTGAATTAATCTACATCCTGGATAGGGTGACCAGGTTCAACTAATTTTTGTAGTAGACCTTGAAGATGGTTGAGTTGAGCTGCATGTGACAGGTTTTTAGGGTCAGGCACCAAGATCCTGAACCATTTCAGGTCCTGTGGTTGGCCGACTTTGGAATTCCTAGGCGTATTATATGATTTGCTTGTTGGACGGCTTTACTGCCTCTTTAATGGTTATGGAGGGGCCCTGCGCTGATAAGGATATGTCTGTCACCATGTGAACTACATGGCTATATTTTTCTTCCAAACGTCTCTCGGCTTCCTACGGAATCTTACAACGGGAAACGGCTGATTGGGATGTCTACAAAAAAATAACCGTAAAAAGAGAGCAAAGCAATATCAATATTGTTTATTTTTTTTTAAATGAATTTAGTGACCATTATAATTAGGGTAACCAGACATCACCGGGTTATGTTTCCAGCAAATTTTACTGCGGGGCTGAATTAAATAGATTACAGTCCCATAAGAACCGTATTTAATAGGCACTCTGATTAAAGGAACCATTATCCTTCCCTCACCCTTAGCTTTTTGTCTCTCTTCCTTTCCATTGTTCTAGGTTATGATGATGGAATGGCTCATGCCATTGGTGTCACCTAATACTAGCAGTCTGGAAGGCATAGACAGGCAAGTACTACTATCTCTCCTGTGGGAATACATCTCTAAAAAAACATACAAAAAAACCCCCAGACTACACTTCTTTCTGACAGGGACACGAGTATCGCGGGGTATCCTTTCATTTGCCTTCTAAAAAGTTACAACTATTTGACTCTTTTTTGAGCATTTTTTTCTTCCTATTTTTGCGAAAAGAGTGTTGCTTGAAATCCTGTACAGATTTATCGGTCAATCCCGATATTTGAATATAAAACCAATAAATGGGATTGATCAGAATGCAGCCTATTGATAGGCTAGAGAGGATGCCCCAAGCAGAAGCACCGGGACTGATTTTCAGGAGGGTCTTGTCAGCTAGACAACCAGGATCCTTTAAAGGAGAAGAAAGGTTCCATTTGAGGTTCATCAATATTTTCTCTGTTGTCCATTGACGGAAAGGCTCTGCCGAATACTCCAACAAGAGTTCTCCCTCTTGTTGGCTTTGTGAGTGGTGGGGTTGGAATCAGACAGCCTTAAGAGGGCAGGGAACTGGGTGGGAAGTGGGAGAGAACGTGGACATGGCCGAACACCACTCCCGTGCAATGAGATTGAGGAGACTTTCCCAAGAAATCAGAGCTTCCCCCAGAGACTTTTGGTCAAACCCGGAGAATTCGCTACCTGAGCATAAAAACGTAACGTGCAGTTGGCCACACTTACGCCATCAGCTGGCCTTGAAGCGGCAGGACCACCTCACCATCACCAGTCCAGCCCTGTTCCCGGGTATTGATGCCACCACATAAACCAATACATAATAACAAGAATTCCCAAAAACAGAAAGATCCAGTCCCTTGATTTATGACGGCTTTTAGAAAACTGTTGGCGACCCTTGACTAAGGCGTGGAAGATAGTTCCCACAATAAATCCCAAATAAAATGGACCATATGCCGCCTCTCAATTTGCCTCTTGCACGTGCAAGGGGGACCTTCTTGGGCACGTTAATTAACAAACAAATATAAGAAAGACATTAAGGATTTTACATTTTAGATAAAGTTAGCGATTGCAGCATAAGAAGGGGCTAACCGTTCATAATGAATATACCCGAGACCTGAGATCAATGTCCGACATTTGGTGGAGCCAGCCAAAAATATGACCTTAATGGAAAACCATTCTCCAACCTATCAAAAAGTACCTTCAGATGACACAAAATGCCTGTTAAACATATTCCCCGCCTCACAGGAAACACAAGGAAACTAACCATGCTTAAGATATTATGGCCAGAAACTGGCGTCATCCCAGACCCCCTTAACATAGAAGTTCTTAATCTCACAAATGAAATATGCAACTCAGAAATAACTTTTCTACACTCTATCCACCGCTCAAACATTTTTTACTCCATATGGGAGACCGTGCTTGGTGCATATGGAATATAGGAAGGATGGGGACATGTTATGTATGTTGGGGTCAACAAATACCATAATGCCAGCCACTGGACTTCTTCTTGCTTTACCTATGACCCCATGCCTTCTCCCCCTTTTTTTGGTTGTACCTGGTATCTCAAATACAAATCCTTCAATAGAAATTTATATTATTTAAAAAACAGGATGAGGAGCAGCCAGACTCAATCTAAATTTCAAGGCAAACGGGGGTTTTCAAGCTCTTTTGAAGAAGCACAAAGAAACTGGGAAATTTGAGGACCATTTGAGAAACATAATTTGCAGATCAGCATGCCTGTAAATTTTTATTATTTGGTGAAGTTTAAGGTACCAAGAGGCCCGTGCTCTGTATGCCAGAGATCTTTGATATTGGTGTCCGTCCTGTTTCACACTTGCAGATAATCGGCCACCATCGTGGTTTCAGGGGGCTTCGTGATACCTCAGCTAGTCAATGGTAAAGAGCTACATACCCAATGTGTGTCTTGGCAGTGTGGTAACAAGTGGCAAAACACCCCAATCAAAAGCGGCACTAAGACAGTCCACGGGTACAAAGAACGAGTTTTTAAACCCAGTGGATAACTAACCTGGCGCTTAGTTGTTGGGTTACCCCCCTCATGGCACTTTGTGCTGGACATCTTTACATCTGGCTCTCCGGTTTCATTGCGACAGCCTGGCATTAAAAATCTGATGCATGGTCTTCAATCTTACTACATTCCTTATAAAACCTGAAAACACATGTTTTTGGGAAGCAACGTTAAAATGCGGAAAACTAGCCTCCTTTCTGGAATAAAACAATACGCCGCGTTGCGCTGTTATCATTGATCTACACGTTTTTACATTAAAGGGGAAAAAAATTTCTTTGGACTAAGAGGGTCTCCTGACCATGAAACTGTCTGGACTTTTAGTCAATTAGTTCATTCTGCGTTGATACAAAATCCATTGAGATAAATTCCTGGAATACTTCCTTGGTTCTTCCTAGGGGGATTCTTAACCTCTAGAACACACGCTTTCGCTAGGATTCTACTGGGAACGTTTAAATATCTCCATAAACAAATTTTCTTTTACTCGGTAGGCATTTATTGGAATACTTAATTTTTTTTTAACTGATTGAGTGCCACAAACCCTCCATGTGATGTCATCACCTCTCTCTCATCATCAACATGTCAGCTGATGACATCGACAAGGATAAGAGGTGGCCTAACGCTTCTTCAAGGTGGAATCCTCTTTAATCTCTTCAGGTTTACCACTTACTCTGAGTACATAAAGGTTTGCAAAAAACTTGGCAGACATTTGTCTGAGGATTTAACCCCTAACTTTCACCCTTTTGATTACTTTGGATATTTGATATCGAATGCTAAACGGATTGTCTTCTTCTACAAGAGAAAGGTTGTCCATCTGTTGACCTCGGGACACGTGTCCTTCAAAAGATTCTTGTACACCTCCAAAGATTTCGGTATACCTTAATAACCCCATAGGTTCTCCTGTTTTATATATTCATTTTAATAAAATCTGAAATGTATGCTTAAGAAGAATAAAGGTTGTCCTCATTGACGCCAGGTCGGCAGGAGATGTTGGCTTATACAGACGTGGAGAGCTTAAATTTACCAAGTAAGGAACAGGAGTTTAAAATCTAAACTTCAGAAACATATAGCTAGTATTTATTAACTAGGAAGGACGTCCAAGTCAAACAATAATGACGAATTGCTGTATTAATAATTTAATTAAGGGTAAGTGTACAGCTTTATTACTTAGGGGATCTTGGTTTGTGTCTCAAATTCTTAGCAATAAGAGGAACCCAGGATCATTCCCCTCGGGAACCTCTCTTAGAAGATTACTTCTGGATTAATTCTCTAGGGTACATCTCAAGTCAATTTCCAAATGGTGGTAGGGAGGCAGATAGGTGGAACAGTCTTCCTGCAGAAGTGGTAGCAGTTAACATACATACACGAGACAGATGTAGGGCTATTGTGAATATCAAGCTTCGGAGGTCTTTACAGCAGGGAAACATGCGCAGTCTTGATGTTTCTACTAACTTTTCAACAGTTATACCCAGAGATCAACCAAATCCTACGATCTTCCACCCATCGTATCGGCCAGACCAGTGGTCTTCGAGGTTTTGCTTACTTTCCAGTAAAGGCAGATACAGGACAGAGGGCTGGTATAGAAATACCGGCTATGTTCATGGCACGATGTGATACGCATGAAACCAATGCACGGCATTAAAAATATTCCAGACTTCCACTGAGCTACCGGTAATTCAATAC
Organism: Spea multiplicata; assembly: GCA_009364415.1. Lineage (NCBI taxonomy): Eukaryota > Metazoa > Chordata > Amphibia > Anura > Pelobatidae > Spea > Spea multiplicata. The sequence goes on from VKOC01014853.1 coordinate 73,091, forward strand.
TTGCCCCTCTGACAAAAGGGGAGGAATAAAAAAATCAGTGTTTCCAAAGTTTGGCTTTCATACCAGCGGTTTTATAATAGGCTTTTAAACCCAAGGGACTACCCCCCCCCCCACATCCTCGGTAACACAAAACATATAAATGGCAACTATTGTAGAACCTTTTTACTAAATCCCGTTTAAAATTACAGGTCGGGGTTTGTCGGCCGTTCACCAGGCGCACAGCAGAAGGGTAATTTCAGCCTCGGGAATGAAATGCCTGCGTTTCATTCATTTTGTTGCAGAGAGTACGTAGAGGAATGCGATACGCATATTAACGTCCCTTTCAGAATGCTTGTTTAGTGTTTGTCCTTGAATAATTAAACAGGAGAAGTTTCATCACAATAAAAAAATAGATTTAACCCGTTCATCACATAAAACACACACGCATTTACACGCACTCACGCACTCACGCACATATTTCATTCAGAGTGCTGGGGACTCTGGGCACATTTTTACATATATATATATATATATATATATATTATAAGACTCTAATAACAATATAGGAAATATATATTAAATATAGTATATATATGATATATATAGCAATAAACACCGGTATATATATTATAATCATTATATACTTATAGTATATTAATATACATATATTTCCTAATTTTTATTAGAGATTAAGATATTAATAGAAGTTTATTGAAACGCGGCCTAATATTGGGAATATAGCTTATATTTATACCAAAACAAATGCAAACGGCAAATAAAAAAAATAACGGCATAATCACGGAGAAGGATTCTTTGGATTGTCCCATGAAAAATATGTTTGTTTTTTTACTATCAACAAAAGGAAACAAACAAACAAATAAATAAACAAAACGGTTTATAGAATGGGACGTTTGTTTGTCTACACGCGCAAGAAACAAGCGAAAGGGAATGCGCCGGGCTATTTGAGATCGTTGGCAAAAGCAAAACTTTACAAGACTGAAGTCCAAGTCGCAGATTCATCAAAGCCAACAAAAATAATCTTTTCTGGACTCTCGCATGGACGCCCCCCCTGCGTGAGCTCTGAATTAATGCAAATCGGGGGAGAAAGAAGCAAATAACTTGTGGATTCGTTAACCTGTTAGTTGCTGGGGTCCAAGATTCTGACCGCCGGTGATACCGGGTTATATCGACACACAGAAACTGTATCGAAGTGAGTCTTCGGGGCTAGACCGGTACGTCACATGTGGCGAAAGGTATCGGTGCGCTCATGGCCACACACCTGTTTTGTACACATCCATGCGCTGTACGCGATTAACATGCCATTCCTGGTGTGGCTTGTTTGCAAACCACATATTTCTCTGTACAATGCGGAGTCACGAGTAGAACTGGATTCAAGAGGGTCAGCTGTTAATTACAGAAGTAAACCCCCCCCAACAAATAGTATCTCAGAAGTTGATCTTTTTTTTTGCTATCACATATCAATGACCAACACGCAAACTACATATGTCTTAACGCCTTTATCGAGAGTTTATCTTTAACCGTGTGTTTATTTTGGGTGGTTAGAAATGTATGTTTTTCACACTCAGAAAATTCTTTGGTATTAGCGCCCGGTGAAGAAAAAAGGTGCTCCAAGTGGTTTTAGGTCCACAGGAAAGCCAGGTCCCTGGTCTTCTTCTTCCCTTTGTGGACATGCAGCCCCTTCCTTCCCTCCCAGTCCGACTTCAAGGAAGAACCGGATCTTCTAGGGTCTCCTCTCCAGAGAAGACCAACCAAGGTGGGGACGGTGGCCAAAAGCAGAGTCTTTAGTTCCACTATGAAACGTGTAGAGTGCCGTTTCTATGTATTTAAGATAGAACCAGGCTGTGGGCACTTATCGTGACTACTTACCAATTCTGGGGAAGGGGGTCAGTCTAGTCTGACCTTCTACTTGGACTGAAAAATTACAATGACAATTGTGGGAAACAAAAGGAAACTCGCAATAGAATTCCTCGTCTGTTGTCAGGAACGATGATGCCTCCAAGTTGGCAAATCTGGGTGGAAACCATCCTAAATTGTATAGAAACAGATGATAAGCTGGTGCCTGTGTCCCAGATGTTCAGACAAGAGAAGGGTCCAGAAGTCCAGGATCAATGTAGGCAGGACATACTAGTGATACTCTCTAGACAGATTACAGCCTGGCTAATGGGCTGAGACCTAGAGTTGCAGTTTCACCCAGGTGGACATCCCAGAAGAAATATCTCCAGTATGTGAACATGATAAGAGTTTATATCCCAGAGGACCCCTGACAGCTTTATGGAGGCAGGAGTGATGTTGGAACACGGACAGCGTCACAAACACCATAATACCTGAAATATATTATATTGGATGTAATTGTTCTTGCCGACATATAATCAATACAGTATTTGATCGAAGGGAATCTAATCGGATCATCAGATTAACCCAATGCTTTCTTCACCGTATTGTTCGAGTCTAGTGTGATTTGGTCAAGGCTTGAGCTCTGTGTATGAAAGTTTAATATCTGATCCAATGGAGATGTATATGGTATCACGTATTAAATATATGGCCATCGAGTTTGTAGATTCAAGTTGACCCAAAGAAGAATACTATGTCACAAGTTTCCTTCTAGTTTAGAATAATGGTGAGCAAGAGAAAGCCCGGCAGGAGTGGAAAGGACAAGAGCCAGAACTAGAGCAGCCAAAATCACTTTTCTTTCCTTCAGACAGTGGGTCAGCACCATAGGCAGCCATTGGACTCTATGTTATGGTGGCCGTGCCAATGACGTCCCTCTGATGATTATACTTCTTTAATCTTTATAGCAAGGTGAAGGTATGTTTTCCAAGGAGGAGCCTCCCTGGTCCTACGAGCTAGAACGATCATAGAGGTAGAAAAGGGGCAAAATAGAAATGATAGAACATTGTGGTTACCATACCCGTTACCATGAAAGGATTAACTTGATTTAAAAGGTTTAGCAACATTCTTTGCATTCTTTCAATCAGAAGACTATGAAATTCTTTGCAGACAAAGCTTGTTTTCTTTTCAAAGGAATTGTTTCACCGCAGATGACTAGTGATTGATGGCTGGGTGTAGGTTTTCTACTAGGAGAGCCTTGAGTTTGTTGTCCAGGCTCAGATTTAATGTTTAATATACTACGCTAGGCTTATAGGCAGAGATGCATAATGCGGCCGCCGCCGCCTCGTCTCCCAGTTGTGCCAGCCTGAGTGGAGCTTTTATTAATATTTTATTGGACCAGGAAATCTATGGTTCTTCCTTGAGGCTCTGGGTATGGCAGATGGCCGCTGAGCTTCTGGGGCAGCCTTTAATCTCTGAGCTAGCAGCAGGAGTGGTGCTAAGTCTGTGCAACATTGGGCACCTCATTACCTTCTGGCCTTCTTAAATGGACACTGCAGAGAGCCGGGCAAGGCCCTGAGCAAAGAATGCAGATGTCGGTTCTATGTATTTATTAAAAGAGAGAATGGCTTACCCTCCATGATGCTGCAGCTTCAGAGCTGCAGCTGAATGCCTCCTCGGTTGTCCCATAATGGCTGAAGCTGACCAGCCGTAATTATATCACATGGCAGGAGGTGTATTCGGCCAAATCGGTACATAACTGGGGGGTTGGGGAAAGGGGCAATTGTTGTGCAGAACACCTCCATTGCATTTGCAAAGGGGACCCCATGAAAATTTCAAAGGATCGCTCAGGACATATGATGGCGGCTAGAGTGTTTTTTAAAGGGGGCTTGGAGTGGGTGCTTTAATCAACCGACTGCCAAGAGAGAAGGAAAGCAAGCAAGAACCCTTCATAACCCTATAGTTTTATATTTTATATTTTATTTATTCTATAAGTTCCTGTGCTTCTATTATTATTATTTTTTTTAATTCTTTTATATATCAGATTCCACAGAGCTGTACAAAGGGTAGAGAGGACATAAGAATTAATATATAACATAACAGGATGACATACAGAAACAGGTGAATAGTGTCACAGGAGCTTACAATCTAGAGAGGGAGTAAGGGCTAGCAAGAGTTTCTGGTGCCAATCTTGGGTACTGTGCAGACACTCAGTGACATTCTATGACATTCTATGACATTCTGATCTCATTCTTGATATATCGTGACTCATTGTGATATATTGTAACAGCCACAACCCACAGATAGACATAAGGAAATGACACAGTAGCAGGAGAGGAGGTTGTCCGGTCAGCGGGTAGCATTTTCTAATAATAACTACATGATTATCAATTCTGAATATAATCTTTTCATTCAGTTACAATACATTTATGGAATTATGAAAATAGCCCCTTGGCACTTTAAGGCCAATGGCATATGGTCGCTTGCTGTGTATACATGCAGCCAGATACTGGACTTTTATATAAGCCAACTGGGCAGTGGCCCGCGGGGGGGGGGGGCGTTAGCCCAGGGTCCCCAACAGCCAGTCCTGTTTAATGCTTTGTCTTCTGTGGTCAAAAGAGAGTAACAGTGGGACTTCAGCCATACCGACCTCTAGTAACGCACCTTCTGTGATTGGTTTGTTATCCTATGGCTGGTACGGCTTATAGATAAATTGACTTTCACTTACGTCCACCCAGCAAAGCGTGCACCTCGGCTTTATTACCACAGCCATTACGCCGCAGCTTGTATAAACATTTTATTGTTCTCTTTACTTTCTGCGAATTCGCTGAGCGCCTCTGAAATTAATGCAAAATTTCAGGTTTCGTGAATCACCGAAGTTAGACTGCGGCTTCAGTCAAATGTCACAATAACAATGTGTGAAAGAACGACGTATTCTCGCCTAGGCCTGGGGCGGTGGATACAGGGGGCAGCACTCTAAAAATGACAATGGGCATATTGACCCCGCTAATCAGCCTATTTAAACTATATAGGAGTGGGCCGAGTCGGCACGGCCTGCATAGAATGATTAAAAGGGGGAATGCACCTTTAAGGCACACAGTGTCTCAGGTGAGGGCAGCGGCCGCAGGGGGGTGGCAGACCTACGGCAGACCCCTAGGTAAATATACGGCTACCTTTTACGTTGAACAGGGTATAAGATTTGTAGTGGATTCAAATGGATCTTTGGGTTCTCCCTAAGGCTGGCTCTGCCACTCGCTGCCACCAACCTCAGCCTCCATGACTTACTACACATCTCCAAAGCAATTGCACCAATACAGAAAAAGAGGATGTTCAGACTTCTTGTAAATGGGGCACTTTAGCTGCCCCTTTTGGTGGATTTTAGCACAGCAGAAGAGTGGCCAAAATACACTAAGTTGATTTTTGGAATAATTAGTTATTCCGAAAATGCCATTAGTGAAGAACGCAACAAGATAGCATGATTTATCATCCCTACCCCCAGAGGAACATGAGAGAAGGTAGCAAAGTAAGGCAGGCAGGAGACATATGTCAGGACCTTCCTCTCCAAGTTTTTGGGGTTGCGTTGGACGAAAATAGGGGACAGCAGAATCCAGATCAGGACAAACCAAGGAACTGCTCACCACGGAGACCTTACCCTTCAGAACCCAGGTTGGACGCTACCTCCGTCTATCTCTTATCTTTCGAAAGGTATCTTATACATTATGGGCCAGGCTAAAGTCTCCTTACAGGGCAAGAGCCACCTGGAACCCAACAAAGCTCAAGAAAACCCCATCTATTTCACTTTCTCTATTATTCTGGATTCTATGGAACTCTAACAAATCAAAGGACCACTGATGCTAACCGTGTCGCCAAATACCCCCAAGACGCCTCTGTTGATGTTTGAGCCCTTTAACTTCTTCTTTTGAACACGTCATACTTCGTGAATCCCTTCTCTGCCTGACTATAGAAAGTCTTTAACGTGTCTGGAAACAATTTGTATATCTTTAGAGGACATAAAGTGACCTCTTTTAGTCACTTGCAAAAAATCTGAAATATTTTTGGATTCTTAAAGAGCTCCTTTGGCCAAAGCCTTAAACAAAAATTTGAGTCATGAGAAGGATTTCACATGAGAAAGTTCCTGCCATACTTCAAGCGTTACAAAGCAGGCTATAGGGGATTGAGAGAAGAAAATGACTGCATCATAAATCATTAGCGCGCCACTCGGTACACAGATAGATAGATGGGGATTTTAATATCTCAGTAGGGTGATCTGGCCCCAGTTTGGTAGCCGGGGTAGCAGACCGGCCATCTGGGTCTAGTCCAGAATTTGCTGCTGCCTTCAGCCCCTTATTATCAGTTTGGGTTCTGGTGACATCATCTGAACCTTACCGCGCATGCACAGTGCCTACTTCCCCTCTTTGCCGCACTGCAGACACTTGATGTGGGCTGGCAGCAGAGACAATCGCATGGCTGGCAACATCTGGGTGCCACACAATGGGATATCTGCCACATGTAGAGGTGCGACTGGTTCTCAACAGACTCCATTCTCAAGACTGAAATAAAAAAGACTGTCACTCTCACAAAAAATATATAATTACACAATTTATTTTATTTAATACAAAAAGACAATGTTTCAACCCATTACAATGTAGGTGTTCATCAGGGCAAAAAGGAACAAAAATAAGTCTAATTCGTAGTCCTCTAATGGTGGGGCTCACCTGCAGACCCCGCTGATCTGAGCCCCTCATCCTGTTTAGTTATCTTTTTATCTAATTCTCAGAGCCTCGAGGCTAAACCCTGCGAGTTCCTGGGTATATCAGGGTGTATACCGGGTTCAGAAATATAAGAGCTCTCCTCTTAATATTTTGGGAGTCCTGAGTCGTCATAGTAGTCAAATACAGGACTGGCCATCTGGCAAATGGGCTGCTGGATGGCATCGCTCCATACTCATCCAGTCTGCTACAGCGTGCGGCCACGGGGTGGAAATGTCCCTCGTATCTAGTTGTTGGCCACCGTTATGTCATTGGCAGCAGATGGCCTTACAGTGTCAGGACCTCATCATCATCCTCAGTCCGGCTCTGGCCAAATATCGTGGTTCTGTAACTCAGTATAATCATTGGTGGAGAGTTCCATCCAAAAAATATCATACATGGTGGGAACAAATTACTTAGTCATAGGTATATCTGGGAACTTGTGTGGTCCGGACCCTACCCTTGCGGGACACAGACGTCAGTGGGCGGTCTCCCTGATGTGGCGGGCTTCCCGCTGATGACATCACAGGAAACACCCCCATTTAAAGCGGAAATGGGTGGGGAGTGGGGTGAGACAGGACCCCGCTCCAATGAATCAGAGAACTGGAGTATGGTCATAGGCGTTATACACGACTTACATTAGTTTTATCTACATTCTGATCAATATCAAGCAGATTATCGATACAAGCGAGTTGGACCTTGGAGTGGAGGGTTGCCATATTGGCTACTATTTCCTGGACACTTAATTTTTTCATGTCGCTGACCACCACCTATTATGAGCTTCCCTGCAGAGCAGGCGAAACAACTAAATGTATAGGGAGGGCGGTAAATTAATTTGATTAAGTAATCCAGTTCCTCCTTTGAGGATCCCACATATGGCAGGTAGAACTGCAGGTGGTGAGCAGCAATCTGTTCAAATTAGATGTGTCCAGGAAACAAATTGGCTGCTATGGCAACCAACCGTTGCCATAGCATTTAAAGCGATTATGGGCGGTATGTGTATTCCCTGCTTTCATACCTGAGAATTTTCTCAGGGTTTTTGCCCCAGTCTCGGGGTAAAGGGGTAAAATCTCAGTATGGAGCTGACTTATTCATACTCTGTATTGATCTGAGGACATCTTACTCTCCTAATCGCTGCTTTTGCTACCAGTGTGTTAAAGTTGATATCCCTGCTTAAATGCAGGTGACCCAATTAAGTGTTCAAGGTTTCTATAAGGACAGTTATTTGAGCCATTTGTGTAACACATTTGATGTATGATGGGAGTTGGGACATTAAAGGGTAAATATTTAAAGAGTCTTGAGGTCACACAGGTGTCTCTCTTTTCTTGGAGCTTAGGGGCCGAGGATCTGGACAAACTTGGGGCAATCCTTGTGCAAAATATCCCTGGTAATTGTCCCTATTTTATTAATTTGCAACAGACTTACTGTCATACAAATTACACTTGATTTTTATGACTGAGTGCCAGGCAGTGCTACAGAATATGTTGGCACTATATAAAACAACATTCAGCCATGTTTCCAGGACACCCATACATATTGCTGACCTGCACATGAAAAGTGCTGCCCCCTGCAAGCATGTGTGATGTACACATGACATGATCCAGTCACACAGTCATTAATAACCCTAATTGCAATAAATATGTTTATCAATGGGTAAAAAAATGTGCCTAATTCATTAATTGATTGCAATACAGAAGCCAAGACACCATATAGGGAAAAAAAAACAAAAAAAAATATAAAAAAATAATAATCAGTGGCTCTGTGAAGTCAATGGAATTCTGGTTTCAATGATTCTTTGATGATGTAATAATGGGTTTCGCCACTAGGTGGCGGTGTAAGCACACGAACAAAGCTTGGTGCTTTGGGACGTAACGGTTGCCATGGTAACCTTGGAACGCGGCCGCTACAAAAGTACGCTGGGCGTTAGTTGAGTCGCACATTGTGACTGCGGCTGCAGAGCACAGGTAGGTTGTAGAGCCTCCCTCCGGAGGTCAGCAAAATCGGTTCCCTAGAGGTAAAAGTCAGGAATATAACACATTCCTCCCATCTGTCAAGCGTTTGGGGGTGTGGTTAGAGGCGGAGATAAGGGGCGGGGCTTCACAGAGGCTTTATGTGTTTAGAAAGTGAATGCATTTTATTCTCAGCATTTAATTTCTAAACACATTATGTGCGTTTTATACACATTGATGAGGCTTCTGTGGAGCTCTGATACCCAGCAAACTATGAGCCCCAGAATGTACAGATCGGAGGAGAGGAGAGAGAGGGGATGGGATAGAAATATTTAAATAATTAATGTAGAGGAGGGAAGTTATTTCAATGGAGGAGAGATGTTAGAATAAGTGGGTCAGAGGTTTAGATGGACTGTAAGAGAGTGGTAGGTGAGTGGCACAGCTTCCTAGCAGAAGTGGTAGAGGCTAATACAGTGAAGAATTAGTACAGCCATGCAGCAAAAGTGCATGTGAATAACTTGTTTAGCTGGGATACATGGTTGGCCTTCTACGTTTATATGGCTAACCATGTATGTCACTGGCCCTCAAAGAGTTAATGCTTATAATACGTCAAGAGATGTGAAATTGGCTTCTAGGCTTCTGTAGAATATGAAAAGCCGTCTCTTAACACAAATAATAGAAGATAAATGTATTGATCGCTTTCTACTGTCTGAAGCTCGTTAGCATTTCTAAACACCAATGAAAAGCCCGTTTGAAGTTGGATTTCCCACGTGACGCGTTAAAACACGTAAATTCAGCAGCTGAATGAAAGGCTGCGTTTAAACCCAGGATAAAACACGGCTAGAATAAATTTATTTTGGCTCCAAAGCAATGCCGACTTCTTCCTGTCTGCCCAGCTGTTCTCCGTACTCAGGCGTAGCTGCCAAAGCGGAGAAATCCCTTTTTTTAGTTCATAAATGAATTGATTCTTCATCTCACCCCCTTCATATTACATCACCTGTATCTTTCAGGACGGAAATACCCCAGCTGGTTACTTGGCGGGTTTGGTGTTTTAAGTTGAATCCCAAAATCCAGTCGGATAATTTTAATGTTTGTGAAAAGCGCGTTATCTTGGCCCATAAATAACTTAGCTTTAAGCTATCGGAACCTTTTACAGTTCTACGCACTCAATAAACGCGTCTTTATGGAATGAATTTAAGTCATATCTATGGATCCATACCTGGGAACGCCATGTTTGCCGCGGAGTCTCCTGGTGAAGTTCTGCTTTTCTGGGTCTCCGGGTTGCTTTCTTCTTTCTCTGTGAGGGATCGGAGTTTAGCCTCCCGCCCACTCCCCACCCACTAAAGCCTTTCTGGGATTAGCCCTGCCCCTTCATGAAGCCACTCCCCCAGATGCAAAGCTCCGCCTCACCTGAGACATTCTCAGTTATATACATATTCAAAGCCCACCATATAGGTAAATCATGTGTATACTTTGAGTGCAGTGAACCCCTGATGTGGTGGCATTCTAACCCCATCTCCAAAAACCCATGGCTATAAACATGAAAAAAAGGCAAGAAGGTGGGGAAGTTTAGGGCAGGAGATTAATTAATTATGCAGGTAGCGCCACCAACTCCTACCGACAGACAAAAGGCAGAAGCTGGAGATAGTTGTAGTAAATATTATATAATTTATATAATTTAATGACGCTAAAATGTGTATAATTCGCAAGTTACATTA
>VKOC01014854.1:0-11736 GCA_009364415.1 Spea multiplicata
GCCAAACGAGGTCCTTCTCTAATCCCGTTGACCATCAATGCTTATACAGTAGGCCAGAGATGGGTCCATGACACCTAGTATGATGTCATAGAGGGTTAAAGTCAAAGGGACTTGGGTTTTATGGTGTTATACGGGTTTATAACACTGTCCTTTATATTATTTCATATGTATAGGTAGATATACAATATATATATATTTATTTTAACCTCCTCTTCCTAAAATTTCCTCTAGGATTCAGGCAAAAGAATCTATGATTCAAATATTACAAGCCGAGTTTACCCAGCTTGAGGAGAAGAATTCCCGCTTTAATGAAAGGGTAAGTGACCTCCCCCCCGGCTCATTTAAGACTTTTTCTTTTTCTCGTTTGTCGCGGTGGAAAGGTTTTATTTCAGCGCGGTTTATGTATTGCTATAAAGTACCTGAACCATCAGATGTTATTTATAACTTATTGTCGTGTCCCGATTAGAATGAGCGCCTGCGGGCAGAGCAGAAGGCCCACATCAAAGTTCTTCTGGATGAAGCGAAAGCTGAGGAGGAAGAACTTTCTAAGAAAGAGGTGGTCAACCGAGAGCAGGTAGAGATGGAGATAAAGCAGAAGTGGGACTTTATTCGTGAGAAGAGACGTCTGTTTGAAGGTAACGTGTAAATATCCAAGAATGTTACGTTATAAGCATACATTCATATCACACCATGTAAGAAGAAGAGTTATTGAGTCTGTATACGCAGTTTAATGTCATAATATAGAGTGTGGATGAGTCCTTGGAGGAGAATCCAGGGTCGGCTGATTTCACACCATGCCGACAGCCCGGTTCTGTAGAGGAACAACCTGGAAAAGGTTTTATTTTAAGGATATAGGCCACCAACATGCTGACAGTTGGAATTCTTCCACGTTCTGAGGGCAGTTATGTAATATTCCTAAAAGTGCTTTGGAAATGACTGTACTTGGTGTACGGAAAAAAAAACAGCCGCTTATTTCCCGTGTCTTTATTTTAAATATTTGCCTTTTAGAGCTTCGTTCCGAAATAAAACGTCTGGCGGAACAGAATGTGGAAAACCAGCGTGAGCGAGATTACTGGTTCCAGTACAAGAACGTAGGGAGCCGAGAACACGCCAGACAGATCCGACTTCTGGAAGAAGAAATAAAGAGCCTAACACAGAGCTTCTCAGAAGTGGACGGTCAGTCTCACAATTTAGTTTTATTATGATGACTTTAACTTTCTTTTTTGTACCAAGCCGAAAATCACTTTCCTAGAATTTGGAATTTAGTTTAGATTTGCGTTGTCGCATTTCACGCTCCCCAGTCCTAGGGGTTGCTCTAAACTACAACATATAAATAATGTTCGCTTTCACCTTTAATCACTCGTTAATATAAACGTGTCCCTGTGTCATTTTATCTAGAAGCTAAAGATTTATAAAGGGATCACTCGATGTGATTAATAGACATGATTTAAGTTAAACCTTCCTTTAGATGATGAAGACGGGACCCTTCAACGGTTAGGGTCAGGGTTAGGATTGGAATAAATGTTATACCATTGGGATGAAGCCAGAACGTACAATAGTTATACTATAACCCCGAATAAGGTGAAAACAGATTGTAAAAATAACACAAGTGATTGGGTTTTGATGCAAATTATTCATTTATTTTTCTTCTTCTAACCAAAAAGGATATTTAAAAAAACAATTGGAAACATCTAAATGCGAAGTCGACAGACAAATGGAGAAGTTAAAGAAAGAGAAACTGGGAATTGCCGCTAAGGTATATTATATTAAATTATCTATGTTATATATATGACTGTGAAGAATAATGTATATTATTTATAGTTTTAAGTTATAACCCCATTTGTGCTGCTTTTGTACACATTATTGTAACTGTTAGAACATGGTGATGTCCTCATACCTCTGAGTGACATTCGGGAAGTATGCCAGCCGTGCTTTCCCAAGAAGGGGCATAAATGGGGAACCAAGATGAAGGTCTGTTACAGATTACATCCCTAAGGAATCTTACCAAAAACAAATATAAAACGTATTTGATGTTTGATTATACAGTAAGGTTTGCATATAAAGCTCCCAACATGGAAACCTCCATACCTGGGTACTTCCAAGGTTAGGCTACCCCGAGCTCTCCCTTTTCTGGGTGAATGGCCTTCTTGCCAGGAGACAGAAGAAACTGACTCGGAGACACAAAGAATCCGGGCTTAACACGGAGACTCCGGTCAAACCTGGAGAGTTCCTAAGGATGGAGATCTCTCATAGGCTGATGTAGTTTAGCTGGCTCCTCCCACTTAGGAAATTACATTTGTAGCATAGAAACGTCCTCTTTTCAAAGAGATACGGGGATTATATGCTGTCAAGAGGACACTACTGCTAGAAACGTTCAGACCAGTTTGGGTCACTTTCATTCTTATATTTCCCTAAAAATAAATGACGTTAGGATTGGAAACGATTATGATTCTCATCATTTAATTCTTCTTTTCCAGGAAGCTTTGGAACATCTGAGCGCGGCAAACCAGAAACCCATCGATGAGAACGCATGGCTGAAGAGCCAGGTATTCAATTTTATTTTTTGTCTGTTGAAGAATAATGAAGGACTGCTTTTATTAGGGACATTGAAACGTTTTGGAAACTATCCCCTAAACAAATATTTAGGCCAAAAAAAACTCCACATTTTCTTACATCATTTGTTTTTATCTTGGAGAATATGGAAAGGCTCATCAAAAATGATTGCGCCATGTCATAGGTATATGTAGGGTCAGATAATTAACACTTATGATGTAATACTTTTTTTTTCCCATTTGTTCTGCAGATTACATATTATAGGAAGGAGGTCCAGGAGCTGGAGGAGAAGGTTCACGAACTTGAGCAGGAAAATCTGGAGATGCAGATGGCACAATATAAAACCAAAGCCATCAAGGTATGCTCTTGGAATAAGGTGCATAAACTCTTGCGGGGCTGAGGGATGGGCGGTGATGAAGTTAACTGAATGAAGTCTTTTCCCCCAATAATGTTTGTTAAGAATATTATAACGTAGGTCTTAATCGGCCCTTACAAATAAAATAATCCTGGATTTATTTATTCTTTTAAAGGACGGTGAACTGCGCGGCCCAGCGTTGGAGAAATGGTTACCCATAGAAGGTCGGGCTATCCAAGTACATCCACCTGACCCTCGCACGGACGATCCAGAAAATCCACGCCACTCGCGTCCTCGCAGCAGACAGAAATGGACCATAACACCATCAATGAGAAGGATGGCCATGTCGTAACGTGGCATAGTACTGATGGACAGGGCTTCTTAAAAGCATACGGGATGGAATCCACTGTATCTTAGTAAGTTAGTTAGTCAATAAAAATAAAAAACCCAAAAAAATATTACCAGATTGTGAGATCGATTTGATTGCGTTCCCCGTTCATTTAGCCGTCTCTCGTACTCTGAACTCTCCCATTCCCGTAATGTTTGATGTCATGCAGCACTTCCTGATTGGATCCCGTTTCTGTCACTGCTTGTCCATATTGTCCTCTGGCACAAAGGGCAGTTGAGGTTACACTGGTAATGGTGGTTTTAGTCCGTGCTTCACCATAAAATAGCTTGCAAGCTACCTTTGCCCTGGATCCAACCAAGTAACCAGCCCATGTGTGTCCTTGGTTGTAACTAAAATTGCGCCTTAATTTGGCAGGTGGGGTGGACAAGATTTTAGCACTAGTGGTAGATTGAAGACATTCGGTACTGCTGCATGCGATTACTACTTTCTGACACCAGCTCTGCCGAGTCCACAAATACTGGAATTACTCCTCACAGACATTTCCAAATTTTTCGCCAAAATGAATAAAAAAATTAAAAGGGACATCCCCCCAACTTACACAGTAAAATGCCAGGTTCTGTCACCAATATTTATTATTGGCTAATTTATTATTAGATAATTCAAAAAAAATAATAATTTGTCCAAAAATTAGAGGTGGGATTTGACTGGGCAAATACACAGGTTTTAAGTTTTAAACACAAGGCCGGTAGAATGCCTGGTTTTGTCATCAATATTTATCAATGGACATGAAGAATAGAATATGATAAAATAGAAAGATAATACAGAATATTTTGTGTTGTTTACAAATTAGACGTTCGGCTAGTAGTAGTGTAAATGGGCAAATGACTTGATGAACTAAACTCCCTTCAGGAACAGAACATATTTAATAAACAACTAAAACCCAAGCAGTCATATGTCTAGTTTTGTCACAAATCTTTTCTTCGTGTTGACAAAAACTAGATGTTAAAATAAATTGGTGGAAAATATCTGCTGGAGTCCCTGTCAGTGATATATAATGTATTTAAATATGCTACAGTAGTCACTACAGCTTCTTCCATTCTCCCCGTGCCAGTAAATGTTCTGCTCTCAAATAACCCATTATTACTTTATTAATTAACCCGCAGTATTGTATGTGAGTAATGAGCATCAATCTCGGGCTCTGCTAATCCCTCACTGTCTCACACTTCAACTTCCCTCAGCCTGTAACTGCCGCTACTGACTAGTTAAAATGGCGTCTAAACCTTGTCCCCGCCCCTTGTAAATGCTGATTGGCCAGAGTGAAACTTCCACAGGTTGTTAACAGCCATAACCCTATGCATGGTATACGCTCAATATATACAGTTATATAATCCATTAACGCCAACACGTTACTATCCGTATACACGCGATCTATATAGCTATATAATCTATTCATTTTAAAGCGTGACTAATCGTATACGCTGAATATAAACAGCTATATAAAACATTAATGTCAAAGTGCTACCAGCCATATAGGCTCAATATATACAGTTATATAATCCATAATTGCCAAAGTGTTCCTAGCCGTACACACTACACTTGTGTAAGAACGAACTTGTTTTTAACCAAAATAGCCTGTTTTGTGCACTCTTACAACTCAAGGCATTAGATATAGAGTGTGTTGACGCCATTTTAACTACCGGTAGTCAGTAGCGGCAGTTACAGATTGATGGGAGTTAGAAAGTGAGGGCTTAGCAGAGGCTGAGATTGATGCTTATTACTCATTTACAATACTGCGGGTTAAATAATAAAGTAATAATAAGTTATTTTAGTGCAGATATTTTTCCCCAATTTATTTTAGGGCAAAATCCTCTAGTTTTTGTCAATACGGAAAAAAAAGATTTGTGACAAAACTAGGCACTTGACTGCTTACACGCAGTGGGTTTTAGTTGCTTATTAATTAGCCAAACCTCTAATTCTAAGTCAAAAAAAGGTTTTATTATCTTCATACATTATTCTTCATTGATTAATATATATTGGTGACAAAACAGGCATTAAATATAATATTGGGGAAGTTCAGTCCTGCTCTGAGGGGCTGCATATGCCAGTGCCTGCCCAGACCCTGTGCCTGCCCAGACCCTGTGCCCCGCTTCTACTACTGGTCCTCTCAAACCTTCCTTACTCTGGGGAATGAATTTTTTTTATTAATATTTATTGATTTATATAGCGCCATCAAATTCCATAGCGCTGTACAATGGGTAGACAGGCAGTATATAACATAACAATTTGACCAACAGAGACAACAGGTGAGGAGGGCCCTCCTCAATTTTACTAACGCAATATGCTTAAAATATACAGTTATGTAATCCATTTGGGCCAAAAAGTGCCACTAGCAGTAGCGTTATTAGCTTTATAAGCACAATATATACAGCTATATATTACATTAATGTCAAAGCGTTGTAAGCCTAACCATCGTCTTATATTTGAGGTAATCTTCTAATGAGACCTCAAATACAGGTCTGACTACAAGACTAAGATCTAGATCCCCTGCAGCGCTGCAGGGGACCCGGATCCTCCTCCCTGGCAGCCGGTGGAGGTCTGTGCAATGCACGCAGACAACCTTCACTGCTGCCGGGGCTTCTGTGACGGAGCACCGCCGTCAGATGACCTTCCGGCTGCCCCCAGTGGATACCAAGAAATCTGAAGCATGGGTGGCATATAGGTGGTTAAAAGGCATATCTGGGAGGCAGAGTGGCATATAGGAGGTTAGATGGCATTTCTGGGGCAGAGTGGCATATAAGGGGGTATAAGGCACATCTGAGGGGCATCTGGGCGGAAATAAAAGGAAATAAAAACAAAAAATGCATTTTTCTCATAGTTTTTATTAAATATGTATGCTCAATATATACAGTTAATAATACCGTATTTGCTCGATTATAAGACGGCACTGATCATAAGACGACCCCCAAAATCTGAATATTAATTGAGGAACAAAAGAAAAAGCATAAATATAAGGCAACCCTATAAGAAAAAAAATGTTACTAGTAAATATTAATTCACATGTAAATTATTTTTTCATATTTAATAAATATGATTGACAAAAAAATATTTATTTGTTTTTATTTCCTTTTATTTTCCACTCTGCCCCAGTTATGCACATCTGCCCCCCAGATATGCTTTAAATGCCACTCTGCCCCATATATGCCTTATACCCCCTTTATGCCACTCTGCCTCCCTAATAAACAGCTCTGCCCCCATAAATGCCTTTGAATCCCCTATTTGCCACTCTGCCTCCCTGAAATGCCTTTTAACCCTCTATATGCCTCTTTGCCTCCAAGAAAACACCAGTGCACCCCTTTACTTGTGACCAATGTTCAGACTTCCTGGTGTCTAGTGGGGCAGCCAGCGGAGGCCTGTGCAATGCAGACCTCCGCTGCTAGTGGCCTGTACTTCAATGGGCATCTGGGTAGTGGAGCACCAGAAGGTCATGTGATGCCAGCGCTCCGTCATAGAAGCACGCAGAGGAAGTGCCGGCAGCAGCATAGGCTGACAGAGAGGAGGATCCCGGTCCCCTGCAGCGCTGCAGGGAACCTGGATCTTAGTCTTGTAGTCAGACCTCTATTTGAGGTCTGATTAGAAGACAACCTCAAAAATAAGACAAGGGATATTACGGTACATTAAGGCCAAAGCATTATTAGCCATAGGCACTCATATATAGAAGTGTCCTCGAATCTAGTGGCTCAGAATTAGAGAACAAGGAGATCTTCTACCACGGCTGGCAGACGTAATGTTAAGTAATTGGTCTGATGTGTGACCTCATGCCAGACACTTAGAGGAACTATGACAGAGACGATTGGAAAATTAAATATGGAGAGGTACAAATAAAGTACCTATTTACCAAACGGGAATGACTGAGGTCCAGCTAGAGCTTCAGTATGCAGCAAAGGGATTGCGTAGCAGAGGAAGGTAAACCATCCCCCTGAAGAACACCTTTTGCCAGGAATGGATTTAACTTCTGCCCGTCACTCTGAGCACCAGCAAATGACAACGTATCCAGGTGCTTCATCCATTAAGCACCACGGAACAGAATGCTATGGTGTTGGTGGTTTGGCACAGACCTTTATAGTGTATATGGGCCAGTTGGGGATATCAGAGACCTCTTTTTAAACTGGCCCATTGAGAAGAAGCACATATCTCAATAGGGTGATCTGGCCCCAGTTTGGTAGCGGGGGTAGCAGACAGGACATCTTAGGTTTAGTCCAGAATTTGCTGCTGCCTTCAGCCCCTTAGTAGCAGTTTGGGTTCTGCTGACATCATCTGAACCTTACCGCGCATGCACAGCGCACAGTGCCTATTTCCCCTCTTTGCCACACTGCAGACACTTGATGTGGACTGGCAGCAGAGACAATTGCATGGCTGGCAACATCTGGGTGCCACACAATGTGTTATCTGCCACATGTAGAGGTGTGACTGGTTCTCAACAGACTCCATTTTCAAGACTGAAATAAAAAAGACTGTCACTCTCACAAAGAATATATAATTACACAATTTATTTTATTTAATACAAAAAGACAATGTTTCAACCCATTACAATGTAGGTGTTCATCAGGGCAAAAAGGAACAAAAATAAGTCTAATTCGTAGTCCTGTAATGGTGGAGCTCACCTGCAGACCCCGCTGATCTGAGCCCCTCATCCTGGTCAGTTATCTTTTTATCTAATTCTCAGAGCCTCGAGGCTAAACCCTGCGAGTTCCTGGGTATATCAGGGTGTATACCGGGTTCAGAAATATGAGGGCTCTCCTCTTAATATTTTGGGAGTCCTTAGTCCACGTAGTCAAATACAGGACTGGCCATCTGGGCTGCTGGATGACTTCGCTCCATCCTCATCCAGTCTGCTACAGCGTGCAGCCACCGGGTGGAGATGTCCATCCGCACGCTATGTGATTATAAAAACGTAGCATGGGGGTCCCTCGTATGTAGTTGTTGGCCGCACTTATGTCATTGGCAGCAGATGGCCTTACAGTGTCTGAACCTCTAGGATGCTTTTGGGGGGTATGTGTATTCCCCACATGCGCGTGAACTGTCAGAGTCTCTGGGTTTTTGCCCCAGTCTCAGGGTAAAGGGGTAAAATCTCAGTCTGGAGCTGACTTACTCATACTCTATATTGATCTGATGACATCTGACTCTCCTAATTAGTGCTTTTGCTACCAGTGTGTTAAAGCTGATATCCCTGCATGAATGCAGGTGACTCAATTAAACGTATCTTTAAATAATGACAGTTGAAGGTTTCTATAAGGACAGCTATTTGAGCAATTTGAGTAACACATTTGATGTACGATGGGGCATTAAAGGGTAAATATTTAAAGAGTCTCGAGGTCGGCTCATTTGCAAAGTATTTCCACAGAAAGCTAAAATCACACAGATGTCTCTCTTTTCTGGGAGCTCGGAATGTTAGGAGCCGAGAATCGGGACAAAACTGGAGCAAAATATAGCTGGTAATTGCCCTTACTTTATTAATTTGCAACAGACCTACTGTCAAACAAATTACACTTGATTTTTATGAATGAGTCTCAGACAGCGCTACAGAATAAGTTGACGCTATATAACACAATAAATATATGTGGTGTAAATATTAAATAATATTTACACCACATTCAGTCATGTTTGCAGGACACACATACATATCACATATTGCTGACCTACACATGTAAAGTGCTGCCCCCTGCAGCATGTGTGATGTACTCATCCTTTGGGTTCATTCACATATATTATTATTATTTATTGTTTTATATAGCGCCATCATATTGCGTAGCGCTGTACATATATGGGAATATATCCGCTGTGTGTTGTCGCTGTGTGTTGTCAGCGAAATGTGAAATGGATCTGTGTCCCAGAAAACATGGCTCAATGTGGTCACACAGAGTGATTAATAACCTTAATTGCAATAAATATGTTTATCAATGGGTACAATTACCTAAAAAGTAATTAATTAATTGCAATACAGAAGCCAAGACACCATATAGGGAAAAAAAACGAGCTCCGGAAGCTACATGAAATCGACCAAAAAAAACAATCAGTGTCTCTGTGAAGTCAATGGAATTCTGGTTTCAATGATTCTTTGATGATGTAATAATGTGTTTCGCCACCAGGTGGCGGTGTAAGCGCATGAACAACGCTTGGGCTTTGTGACGTAACGGTTGCCATGGTAACGTTAGAACGCGGCAGCTATAAAAGTACGCTGCGCGTTAGCTGAGTCGCACATTGTGCGGAGCACAGGTAGGTTGTAGAGCCTCCCTCCGGAGGGCATCAAATCGGTTCCCTAGAGGGAAAAGTCAGGAATATAACACATTCCTCCCATCTGTCCAGCGTTTGGGGGTGTGGTTAGAGGAGGGGCTAAGGGGCGGGGCTTCACAGAGGCTTTATGTGTTTAGAAAGTGAATGCATTTTATTCTCAGCATTTAATTTCTAAACACATTATGTGCGTTTTATACACATTGATGAGGCTTTTGTGGAGCTCTGATACCCAGCAAACTATGAGCCCCAGAATGTACAGATCGGAGGAGAGGAGAGAGAGGGGATGGGATAGAAATATTTAAATAATTAATGTAGAGGAAGGAAGTTATTTCAATGGAGGAGAGATGTTAGAATAAGTGGGTCAGAGGTTTAGAGAATGTAAGTGTTACTTTACTCAGAGAGTAGTAGATGAGTGGAACAGCTTCCCAGCAGAAGTGATAGGGGCTAATACAGTGAAGAATTTATGTTGGAACAGCTGACATTCTAGCTTTATATTTGTACGGCTTACATCATGAAACCCAGTAATGAAACCCGCGATAAACGTTCGGGGTATTAATCACTTATTGGCCTCAGTGTAATTCTCGAAGACATTTTGGTGATTAAAACCCAGACTTTCTATTGCGTTACAGCCATGCAGCAAAAGTGCAATTTGAATAACTTTTTTTTAGCTGGGATACATGGTTGGCCCTCAAAGAGTTAATGCTTATAATACATTAAGAGATGTGAAATCGGCTTCTGTAGAATATGAACGGCCGTCTCTTTTAACACAAATAATAGAAGATAAATGTATTGATCGCTTTCTACTGTCTGAAGCTCATTAGCATTTCTAAACACCAATGAAAAGCCCGTTTGAAGTTGGATTTGCCACGTGACGCGTTAAAACACGTAAATTCAGCAGCTGAATGAAAGGCTGCGTTTAAACCCAGGATAAAACACGGCTAGAATAAATGTTTGTTGGCTCCAAAGCAATGCTGACTTCTTCCTGTCTGCTCAGCTGTTCTCCGTACTCAGGCGTAGCTGCCAAAGCGGAGAAATCCCTATTTTAGTTCATAAATGAATTGATTCTTCATCTCACCCCCTCCATATTACGTCACCTGTATGTTTTGGGTCGGATGCCGGTAGAAAAGGTTCATAGAATAAAAAAAAAAAACAATTACTGGAAAGATGAAAAAATACCCCAGCTGGTTACTTGGCGGGTTTGGTGTTTAAGGTTGAATCCCAAAATCCAGTCGGATAATTTTTATGTTTGTGAAAAGCGCGTTATCTTGGCCCATAAATAACTTGGCTTTAAGCTATCGGAACCTTTTACAGTTCTACGCACTCAATAAACGCGTCTTTATGGAATGAATTTAAGTCATATCTACGTAGCCATACCTGGGAACGCCATGTTTGCCGCGGAGTCTCCTGGTGAAGTTCTGCTTCCCTGGGTCTCCGGGTTACTTTCTTCTTTCTCTGTGAGGGATCGGAGTTTAGCCTCCCGCCCACTCCCCACCCACTAACGCCTTTCTGGGATTAGCCCTGCCCCTTCATGAAGCCACTCCCCCAGATGCAAAGCTCCGCCTCACCTGAGACATTCTCAGTTATGTACATATTCAAATCATATCATATAGGTAAATCATGTGTATACTTTGAGTGCAGTGAACCCCTGATGTGGTGGCATTCTAACCCCATCTCCAAAAACCCATGGCTATAAACATGAAAAAAAGGCAAGAAGGTGGGGAAGTTTAGGGCAGGAGATTAATTAATTATGCAGGTAGCGCCACCAACTCCTACCGACAGACAAAAGGCAGAAGCTGGAGATAGTTGTAGTAAATATTATATAATTTATGTAATTTAATGACGCTAAAATGTGTATAATTCGCAAGTTACATTATTCTCTTTGCTTCCATTGATAGAAGATTAAAGCAGATTGTAATCTTTATCGTTTTAGATATTGAGCCTTGTTTCCAAACATGGACAAATCTACTAAAAAGGGAAAGAAAAAGGAGAAGAGAACAACTGCCAAGAAGGGGGATAACATGACTTTTCCGGAAGCCCTCTTGGCCTATCAGTACGTAAATCTTATCACCTACTATCCATTATTTTTTACCAGGGACGGCGGCTGTGGGGTCAGCCAGGGGTGGAAGGTAACCCCAATTTTTCCTCCACGGGAGCTTAAGTGACCTCCCCGGGTGTCAGTTAATGAATG